>PHWZ01000062.1:0-119490 GCA_004379285.1 Botryotinia calthae
TATATATATATATTTATCAATGTTAACTACATAATAAAATAGTCATCTAAATGTAAAGAATGATTCTTTAAACCTGAAGGTGTCCACTGTCCATCCACGAGCTACCCATTCAACGGAATCTAAGCCGCCCGACCCTTAATTTTTTCTTGAATGATCTACACCAAATAACATCATCATCATCAAAAGCGGCCGTCACCATTTAGAATGCACATCCATCGTGGAAACCCATAAAAAATCACATTAACCGGAACGAAACGAATCCAACCAGTGAATATTATCGTTCTGACCCATGCAGGTCCGATATCTGGCCCTCCTCTATTCCGAATCCGTAGCATAAACTTGCTGATCTCTCTCCATCAGCCTTTCTCATGCTTCCCTTTACTCGAATAGATTAACAATTAACCTGAGAGAGGAGAGGAGAGAGGAGAGGAGAGAGGAGAGAGGATAGAAGAAGAGAAGAGATAGGCATTGAAAATAAGTACAGTACAGTACACACGTACATACCCTAGCTACGTATTAACGACCAACGAGAATCTATCACATCATACCATCCCATCCCACCCACAGGTCCACTCACGCACTCACAACCACTGCAACTATAACTACAACTACATCGGACATGCTACCTACATGCTACCTACATACTATTACATGCTACCTACATACTATTACATGCTGCCTACATACTATTACATGCTGCCTACATACTATTACAAGCTACCTACATACTATTACATGCTACCTACATACTACCTACATGTATACCACATCTAATCTAAACTCAACTTCCAACCCACCCACCACCACCACTATTCAAGTGACAGCGCCCCTCTAGTCAGAAAAAAAGAAAAGAGAAGAAAAAAAGAAAAAATCCCGAATTGGAATCCATCAGCCTTCTTTCCCTCTCTCCCTCCCTCTATTTGCCTTAATTCCTTGCCTATTCGGTATTATTCAACAAAAAGCCAATTATCCCCGTCTCAAATCCGTCACCGAATCCTCAAGACCTATCTACCTACCTACCTACCTACCTACCTACCTACCTCTTCCATTTCTTTCGCCCATTTCGAATTCTGGACTTACTCACGTCTCGAAAGAAAAGGATATTGTTTTGGGAAAAGATATACAGACAAACAACAAGCAAACACACAAGCAAGCATTGGGAGAGTCATCGAGAAGCCTTCTTCCAATTTTATTATTAGATTTGGCGTCATCCGTTGTCACGATCCACCTTCAACCCGCCGGTCAATTTACGAGTACCACGATCACCCTGCCCATACCAAATTCGATAATCACAACCTCATTTCAAGAACCGTATTTCCACTCCACGTCGCAGTACATAGAAACGATGGCAATTACGTCCGAATAACGTACATTTGGTTATTGGTTATTTGGCAAACAGAGTCAGTCGCCCACGGAAGGAAGGGATAATCTTGTAACAAAAAGGATAAAGGTTTTGCGCATCACTTCAGATGGTTGTCAAAGCAGCAACGAGACCTTCGCCCAGGTCTTCTCAGTCACATCCACATCCACATCCACATCCGCACTCGCACTCGCAATCACATAGAACCGCTACAAATCCATCTACCACGACACCAATGATGAGTCCTGCAACAGGGAGAATACCTGCATCTGTAGGGCAGAGTCTGCCACCTACTTCCGCCTTACGATCCCCAGGTATTCAAGGCGAACAAGTGCGGAGCTCCAGTCCAAATTACTTCGGTCTCATTGTTGAACCGTCAAGTAATCCTAGAGAAACCAACGCCTTGCCCAAAGCAAATTGGAGTCCTACCACGTCTTCCATAGTGAGTACAATATCCGAATTAGATACCCATGGGTGAAATCATTTCTAATTTTGGATCTTTTTTTAGTTCTCATTTGGTGGTGACACACCAGAACACATACCTCTCAACTCAAATCCTGACTTTGAGGCTTTCAAAAAGCAATCTGAATCTAACAACAGATTCAATCTGAGTCATGGGGGTCTGGCAAATTTCTCAATGTCTCCGGGTCCTTCCTTACTACACCCAAACAATAAGAAAAAACCCTCAAAAGTCGATACACAAGATGAACCACCGTCACCAAGATCCATACCAAGAAATAGGGATGCACCATTAAGGGATGGTGATGTTGATAGTGGAGCGGATTCAGCATATGTATCTTCGTCTGAGAGAGTGCCTTCTTCCTCGACAAATCCTCCTTCGTTCTTCGAATTCCCACGCCAGATGTCACCTGCCAGTTTTTCAACTTCAATGTCATCCATGCAAAGAAACAACCTTTCACTTCTAGACGAAAGACACCCTAGACTTACTTTACCTCAAAACAAAGTAGATCCTCCGTCGCCAAGATTACCGCAACTGCGTCAACACCAGCGAGCGGACACACTCCCGTCGACGTTGGAAGATGGGCCAGCCATGATTACGCCAGCACAGCTGAAGGAAATGATGGATCGTTGTCCCTCGATAGAACTATTGCTACTCGACTGCCGAACTTTTAGTATCTTCTCACAATCAAGGATTGGGAATGCCCTCAATTTATGCATACCCACAACCTTGTTGAAACGGCCTTCATTTAATCTTCAGAAGCTTCAAGATACTTTTACAAACGAGGAAGATAAAACCAGATTTTCGAAATGGAGGCAAGCTAAATACATTGTTGCTTATGACAATAGATCTTCGGATAAAAAAGATGCAGCACTAGCTATAAATACCCTGAAAAAGTTCACCAATGAAGGCTGGAATGGAACAAGATATATATTGAAAGGTGGATTTGATACCTTTGCTCAAAATTTTCCAAGGTCAATTGATCGGGGTTCAACGCAATCCTCACAGCCATCCCGAATCAATCTCACACTGGGAACGGCATTGCCTGGAGTTGCACCGGTAGCTGGTGGATGTGCCATGCCAGCAACAAAGAATGCGGCAAACCCATTTTTCGGCAACATTCGACAGAATCAAGATTTAATGGATGGTGTGGGTCAGAGAGATATTGCAGTCCCTGAGGATCTGGCGAGAGACCCATCTGCTATGAGTATTGTTCCAAGGTGGTTATCAAAGGCTGCAAAGAAAGAAGATCATGGCAAGATTGTTTCGGACAGATTTCTTCATATTGAGCAAGCAGAGTTGGCAAGGATGACAAAAGCATTAACACAAGGAGTTCGATACGGCAATGGGCCAGAAGCCTCAAATAATTCTAATGATGTTCAGATAGCTGGTGTTGAGAAGGGCAGCAAAAACAGATACAACAATATTTGGCCATTCGAGCATGCCAGAGTGAAATTACAAGGTCGTACGGAAGGCACGTGTGATTATGTTAACGCAAGTCATATCAAAGCATCAAGGAGTAATAAACGTTATATTGCTTCCCAAGGGCCCTTGCCTGCAACCTTTGAAGTCAGTATTTTCGCTACCCTCATTTCCCTTTTTTTTTTTGGTACTAATACCTCGTAGGATTTCTGGAGTGTTATTTGGGACCAAGATGTACGAGTCATTGTCATGTTGACTGCGGAAGCAGAAGGAGGACAACTGAAATGCCACTCATATTGGTCTAGTAATGACTATGGCCACCTCAAGCTTAAATTGGTATCCGAAAAGAAAGTCCACCTTGATGCTACCAAACATCGAAATTCTACAGACCGACGAGATTCTGGACGAAAGCGCGCAAGTACTACTCAGGTTACACCTCCTTCTCCTACGACAGAAGACGCTCACGTCATCGTCCGTAAATTCACACTTTCTCATGCCGCCCATCCTTTCACACCTATGCGAGAAATCACACAAGTACATTATTCTTCCTGGCCAGATTTTGCTTCTCCAGCAAAACCTAGTCATTTACTCGCTCTTATCTACCTCGCCAATTCTATGCAACGCGCCTCTGCTTCCGTAACTGAAACTCCCCGGTCAGGCGAACCAGAAGGAGAAAATACAAGACCAATGCTTGTACATTGTAGTGCGGGCTGTGGTCGCACGGGAACCTTTTGTACAATTGATTCTGTGATTGATATGTTGAAACGTCAACGCAAAGAACAAAAACATGGTACTACACCTATGGAATTCGATGATTCTAGTAGTGGGGATTATATGGGGCGGGGAAGACCGGGGAAGAAAGCGGATATGGATTGGGTCTTCGATCAAGATACCGATCTGGTGGAGAAAACGGTTGAAGATTTTAGGGGACAGAGATTAAGTATGGTGCAGAATCTACTGCAGTATGTACTTTGTTACGAAACGGTTTTGGAATGGGTGGCGCAGCAGGTGATGGGGAATGGAAATGGAAAGGCAGGCGAGGGACCGAGAGGAAATAGAGATAGAAGTGGTAGTTTGAGTGAGTATCAATACTAAGTAATAAGAAAGCGATAAGAGTGATGAGAGACTTAATTAATAAAAGTCGAATAGTGTATCAACACAATTCTTCTCATGCTTCTTTTTAAACCATTCTTTGTTCTTCTTCTTCTTCTTCTTCTTCTTCTTCTTCTTCTTCTACCTTGGTTGATTCTGGATTCTGGGTTCTGGATTCTGAGTTCTGAATTCGAAATTTTGAATTTTGAATAAATCGCTCTCTATATTTTCTTTCACACTTTCTCTCCTTCCTTCCTCCCTTCCTGGATACAAATCGATGATCATTTGATCGCTATATGTACATGTCCCATGTATATGTCCATGTATACCTATACCTACCAGAGTATCACGAATATGGTGAATGCATAACAACAAACAAACAGACAGACCAGCGAACAGGCCAGCGAGCGAGCGAGCGAACGAGTGAGCTTTATGATTTACCTGAGTGTGGTATGCGCATGATATGGGATTTTGTGCATTTGGTTGATTGGTTGATTGATTGATTGGTTAATTGGTTAATAAGAAAAGGGGGGAGAGAAGATAGAGGATTAGCGAGTGGATGGGCGAGTGGGTGCATGGATGCATGAGCCTTGGAATGATACTCGTACCGTTGAGTGTTTTGGTAGTGCGTGCACGTACATACCCAAGATACATATTTGTCTGTTTCCTATACCTTGCTCCTGTTTTGATATCGGTTTTGGTGTCGATTGTGATTTCGATTTTGATTTATGCATCTTATCTTATTTTCTCAATCCCATAGCGTCCTCGCCCTCTTCTCATCCTCGTCCTTCTTTCCGTACTTTTTTCTCTCCATAATGTTACATTATCCATCTGACTATGCATTTACCCATCCATTCTCACATGCCCTCCCCTAAAATCGCTTAAACCACTCGCCCACCTATTTAACCCCAATAAACCCTACTCCATTCCTCGCTTTATCCGCTGCCTTACTCATAGCCTGCTCTTCAACATCCGTCCATTTAACACTCAGCTGATCCCACTTCACCGTCTTGTACTCATGTTGAAACTGTTGTTTCATTTTTTGATATCGAACCATTTCCTTGGGGTCGCCGGAACCGCTGTAGATAATGAAGGCTGTACATGGAGGGAGGGCCTGGTAGATTTTATGGATACGTTGCGTTAAGGTGAGAGTTGCGGGTGCGAAAGGATCGGTGGGGGTATCTTCCGAGGGGGTTTCTGTAGGGATTTTAGATTCGGTGGAGGTAGATTCGGTGGCAGTTGCTGGGTTAATAGAAGTTGAATCTTCCATAGTAGTATCTTTGTCGCTGGCTTCGGTGGTTACAGTACCGTTACTGTCTACCGCTGGGCTTTTAGATTCGGGTGCACGAGGAAGTCGTTGGTTATTCCATTCCTTCAGATCCTCCAACTCTCTGAATCTTCCCCATACAAAATCTACTCCACCACCTGGAATCATCTTTCCGTCAGAATCCCCATTTACAGCTCGAATAACACCTTCCATGATTTGTTCATCACTCGAACACCCAATCGAGAAGGTTGCAGCACCACCAGGGCCTCTCTTTGGATCACCCCAATCAACAGCTGCCGACGATTTTCCATCTACAGAAGCCGGTATAGCTGATCCTCCTTGGCTCTTATATTTTATACCAGTTCGAGCTAATCGCTTGAAGATATTCTCACCTTGAGAATCATTTGCTCCCCAATCAGATCCCTTTTCACACTTAAGTTTTACGAGATCAAGACACGTTCTCGCATCCTCAGTTGAATCATGACCAGTTGCTCCATGTCCCTTTTGTATCTCTTTACCAAGATATTTCTGGGCAAGCCATTTAAGGGAGGATTTGAGTGGTCGACCACGAGGATGAGGATATATGACTGCGGTATCGATGATATATGGATGTGTAAGTTTGAGAGCTTTAAGATCAGAATCGAGAGAATGACCGATCAAGATTGTTCGTGGATGGAATAATTCGACTAATCTCTTTTGTATGTCTTGTAATGTTGTTGTAACTGGAGCAAGCATTTCTTCGGTGATACCAGAGTATCTGTACATTGTTAGTAATATGATCAAAAATTGGAACGCAAACTTACTGGGTGAGATAATCAATAATTGGCCTTTCAGGTTTTACAAGCTCATCCAGAACAACTGACCCATCCCAACCAACAATACTTATGCGCGTAAGTGAGAACTCGTTCTTGCCAGTCATACACATTTCACAATCCATGGCGAAGATCTCCCTGCCGACTGTCAGACTTCCTTGCTCAAATTCATTATCTGGAACTGATCCTTCATCAAAATTATTAACTTTTGTGTCTACCCATCCATGAGCCTCATCAAGCTCCCAAGTCTTCCGCTGTTCTGCCAAGTTGTTTCTATCGACTACATCGTCATAGGTTGCGGGATGAAGGGTATAACCATTTTCTTGAAGATCTTCTGGCGATGTAAGGAATTGTGTAACTGGTGTGCGAGTGTTTTGCCAACCATTAGGCTCTCTAGCTTTCTTTGGACCTTTTCCATGATTACTTTTGTTTTCTTGGCTTTTAGTTACAGGTGCTGTTAGCATAGCATGTAAAGGAGAATGCATCTTTGCATATTTCTTATCTCCCGGTGTTTTGACTGGCCATATATATTCAAACATATCCGCAAATAGCTTCAAATTTTTAGGCAAAGTTTCAGACTTTAACTTGCGCGGGAGGTATTCATCTGGATAATGTCGATGTGAGTCAGATACAGGCTTGGTACCAAACATAGATTCTTCAAGTCCAGGGACCATAAGTACGACAACTTTTCGGAATTGTGGTCGATGACGAATAGAAACAAATTGAGGAGCCATCCCATCTGCAAGAAGGTAAAGGACGAGGCTTTGTAAATCTCCAATCTTAATTGGACCTGAAAGCCTCGACTCCTTTGCTGCGAAAGTGATAGCAGGATAATTTCCATTTCCAGCCTTTGGTATTTTCTTGGCTTTCTTTTTTGGATGTCTTTCTACCGTTTTCCATTCTTCGGGTGAAGGTTTCTCCCCAAGCTCTTCTTTAGCTGGGTTCTTTGCAGATATCAAATTGAATTCTGGCAAATCTGGTTGACGAAGTTCTGATGATACTGTTTCCATACCAATTGAATTGGATTCTTCTTCTTTCTCATCATCATCTTCTTCATGCTTGCGCTTCTTAGGATTGATATCACCAGCGGATTGCTGCGATACCAAAGGAATGTCTGCGACAGTCATTTTTGAGGATTGTCGTAGCTAGATATATTGTTTGTCGCAATCGCAAGATTTTAATAAATGTAAATGATAACTTTATGGATTCTGATCGGGCGGTGAGTGGCAGAAATGATGGCTTTACCTAATGAAGACTAGCAGGACCGACCATTCACCTGTTCAAAAGATCTACTCGATTACATACACACGCCCTACATACACTTGGGGAAAAGCAGATATTCAGAGATACCTACGATGTAGGTAAACAGATCATCGAATATATCTCTATATTGCATTGATCACTATCATTATTCCTCGCTCTGTTGAATATGATTGTGTGAAAAGAATCAATCGAACAGTAAGGTTACAACTGCAGTAAGGTTACCATCTTAATAACCTTAACCTACCGCAAAACACGAAAATTCGCGATCTCACGCGTTTAACACTAACTGGTACGGCAGTTGATTGATATTAAACTTCTATTTTATCTTATATTCGATCATTCAACAACTGTAAACTCCAAATTTGCTCCAACTCTAGCATTTTGCAAGTGTATTTTTTTGTATGAAAGATCGATACTATCTCTCATTCTCCAAACATCGGGTCTTCTGTCTATTCTTGCATCAAATCTGGGTTCGGTTCAGTACACTGCGTCCAAGATGTCATCGGAAGCAGAAGTCATTATATGCTATTGTCTTAAGTGTGGACTTGAGGTTGGTAGCTTTGATAATTCCTGGGAAGGTCTCGGAAAGACTTATTATATACCCAAAGTCATACGAGATGCCACAGGATTAAAGGGGATTGGTTCTATCAAACTAGCAGTTGGTCCAGCACAAGTTGGAACTATCATAGAAAATAGGTATGTGCTCTTGAAACTCCGATTTCAATACAACCATACTCATTCGTATTAGTTCTCTTCAAGATTTGGCCTGCGCAAATTGCCGTGAAGTATTTGGTCTGCTGTGCGATAATGCACCAGAGGGTCATCTGTTACAAAAGTATGAGAGGTTCACATTTATGAAGATAATGTCCATGCTAATAGCAAATAGGGGTCAATTACTCATATGTGCCAAGAAGGTATCAATGAAATTGCAACAAACGGGGGAAAAGGCAATTTTATCTGTCACAAAAACACATGATTTGAAGAAATCCTCAAATAACTTAAGCTCACAGTCCAGGCGACCGTCATCAATCCTGCCAAAGACTCCAGCTCCCGGCGAAATATCATACCAAAGTATTGAAAAACCTTCCACTCCAGCGGCATTTTCACCGTTGGTACTTGGCGATGCAAAAATCATGTTAACGATTTGTGAGCAACGAAAAGATATTGATCGAATTGATGCTGCTGTGGGTCGCCTCGAGAATGACATGCAGGACGTTAAGATCTTCATGAAAAATATGCGCCGTGATATGACCGCGATTCAAAACGCTCGTTCTGTAGCTGCAAGTGTCGACGAAACTCTCCAGCATGATCTCATTCGCGTGACCGAGAAGGCTGATGGAGTAAATAATCTTCGCACAGAACTTTATTCTCTACGCACTCGGGTTGGGAAGATGGAGAGAGGTTCTCGCAAAGCTTTAAACTCAGATGCTCGAGTAATAACCACTCCTGCACCTTCTGATGAATTACAAGAAGGACAAGTTCTGCCCAAATTAATATCTAATGAACGATCCAGTCAGCTTAATAATGCGAGAGATCTCTCGATGTTTGAAGGTAGCAGGTCCTTGCATCGGAAGCGCCGGTACACTGAAGCCGAATATGATCAAGTGGATGTCGAGACTTCAAAGTTTACTGAATTTGGAAAATACAAACGCAGAAAAGAAACGGAAGCTCAACAAGATGAAGACGCAAGATCTCTCTCAATACCTCCTACTCGATCACCAAGTAAAGAGCCAACCTCTCCTTCCAACCCTCGTATCGAATCTCCTATTCTTGGTCGCTACGATACGAATGGTGACGTCAATTGTGCTAAACAAGACGTTAACATTCAGTACATCGAGCAAGATACTGAAAGACAGATTCCGGAATCACCCTCTCAACAAATTGAAACCGAAATGAACACTCCCGGCGAAAGTGATAATTTTGACGAACAACAAAATTTGCAGATTATGTCAAAAGCCACGGGAATAAGTAGTTCTAATAAATCTAAAAATGATGAAGAGCGTCGACATCTACAGAACAACTCAAAGGCTACTCAAACAAAAAATACTGTTGAACACAACAATAATGAGGAACATCAAAATCTGCTGCATGTCTCACAAGCTACCTCAAATACACTCCCGGAGTCATCTCAAGCGATTTCTCCAGCTCAACCACTTAATATTTCTCCAGCAAACTCGAATGAGGATTCGTTTACGTCTCACTCAGATCAACCCCAAAACCATCATCGAAGTCGAAAACAAATCGAAATTCCTAACTCTTCTCAATCAGAATTCTCACAGAACACTCAAGAACAACAGCTTCCATCTAATTCCCGTCGAGGTCCTGGCCGTCCTAAAGGCACTCCATATAAACAAAATCGTTCCGCTGCTAATACACCCCACACTGCCCAAGGTCCTGGCCGTCCTAAGGGCACCTCGAAAAAAGGAAAACAGGCGCCTCAATCCAGTACACCTCAATCCAACCCACGTCGTGGCCGTCCTAAGGGAGCCCTAAGTAAATCTCTCATTACTTCCGGCACTCTCTCAAATGGGCTCAGTAGCGAAGAATCATCTACACCAGGGCGAGCATTGCGGGGGCGTATACTTCCTGTTCCAAATTCAAGTCCATTGGTCAGGGAAGTTGCAAGTATACAAAGTAATTTAGTGATTGATTTGACATATGGCAACGAACGTGGTGGTTTCGAGCCTCCTGGAGAAATTATTGAGAGTCCAATGCAAAATCTTCAACCACAAAAGGATCATGTCTCGGTACCCCTAAATATTGAAAAAGACAATCCATCTCACCCTGCAAAAAGACAACGAAGAAATACTCGCAATTCTCGTCAAAGACCTTCTGTTGACTTGGACAAAGCTCTCGCTGCCAGACTCGAATCTGGCAATGCCACAAGCGATGAGGCAGTAGAGAGTGATTATATGGATATCGGAGAAGAAAGACAGGCGGGATCGCGTTCGAGACGTTCGAAGGGGTTTAAGGGGTCTCCAGCGGATGATGACACCTATACGCTGACTCGTAGAGAGAAGTATTATGATAGTCTTAAAAGGAAGAGAGCGCAAAGTGAGCAGAGTATAAAAGAGGATCGAAATGGAGGAAAGGAAAATAAGAACGGAAATAGGCAGGATAGTGAACAGGAGAGAGAAGAAAAAAGAGGAAGAGAAAGGGAACGTCCAAAAGAACAAGAAAGAGAAAGGAGGAAAAGCACACGAAGGAGAGAAGTAGAAAGGAGAGAGGAATTGGTTAAGGAAGTGTTGGAGAGGGAATAATTTGATTAATGATGAGATTATCAAGGTTTCGGAAAACCTGGTAGTTCAAGGGGAGTATGATACCTGCTGGTAGAATAAACGTAGAATAGGTAATCTTACCTTCTCCCACCTGCATAACTGTAAAACAATCAATCAAGTTTAATATCATCAACTATTGATTCTTATATTTCCTTCTATCCCTCTATAAACTTACATCCCATAAACCACACCTGCGGTCAAAACCCGGAAACCCATTCCCCCCCCTTCCCTCACCAACTCAGCACACCATACAGCTCCAAATCCATTTACATCTATCTACCTATTTCTGGACCTAAAAATGACTGTTTAGTCCGATTCAATTCTATTCGAATGGGCTTTTCACCCCAAAAATCATTTTGCTGTTTTGTTTTGACATCCACAATTATGTACCATTTCACCAGTTTCATTTTAGTTCCGATCAACTACATCTCAAGTATTTACTCAACGAGAATTGACTTCTATTAATCCATCCATTCATGTACATCTGACCACTGATACTCATACTCATACCCATCCAAAGTATCATTCCTCCACAAATTTCGCAATTAAAAATCAAACTCCCCTCTAAAACTCTCAACATCCATTCCCGCCACGACGCGCTCAGACAAATCTCTTCTCCCCATCTGACTAAAAACTCTTCTCAATGTATCATACAAATTAGTGCTTTGATTTTGTGAGATCATCCTCTCGAGATCCGCCTCACTGACACTTCCACCACCCAGTACATCTCTTGCCTTTTCTCTGCCTTCATTTTCTACAATTTTATGCATAGCTAATGCACCTAGAAGATGAGAAGCAGCTTCGTCAAAACATCCGATATTGATGCAAGAGACACCAAGGTTGTAGCGGGCTCGTACGAAATTGATGCGGAGCGTGAGTGCTTTTTCGTAGGCGGCGATAGCTTCTTCGCTGCGACCTGAATTTGCGAGGGTGGCACCAAGACGATTCCATAAGAGATGAACTTGGTCTCTTTGATTCGAGGTTCCAGATTCGGTGGAGGCTAGAGCAGCAGTGAAACAATCAACTGCCTTATCGTACTCCTCAGCACCGTAGAAAAGGACTCAGAGACCCACTTGCACGTCTGGATCCATGTGTTCGCCATCTGGTGAAAGTTGAGCGGCGCGAATGAATAAATCGGTAACCTTTTCATGAAGTTGATGTCGGTCAGTGAAACCGATGTCACTCTCAGAAGATAGGGCGCCTGGTTCAATGATAGATGGGTATTTGATGGAGAGCCAACGCTCAAGTGTACGATAAGCGGTACTATCGTAACCTTCGTTTGTGTAGGAAACTGCTAGGCCCATAAGGGCTGTAAGATTCATAGGGTCAACTTTCAAAGCCTGTTCTAACGCTCGGATTGCCGGTGTCTCCTTTTCATTTTGGGCTTGGGCCGAACCTAACAATACCCACGCATCAACGTGCTGAGGATCTTTTTGTACGGCGGCCTCGAAAGCTAGTGCGGCGAGAGATAAGTTACCTCCCTCGTGCATTATCCGCACACCCTCGTCGAATGGATTGGCGATATCTTTAAAAAGGTTCTCGTTTTCAAACATATAATCTCCGAGTTGTGGATCGCGGAATGGTGATTGATGTATTCCTACAGCATCAAACCCGTCCCATTGATCGAATTCGCTTATGTTCATACCGTTTAGGCTTTCTTCGCCGGCCATTTCCCTAGCAGCAGCATTTTCAGCTTGTATGCCCTTCCAAATAGATTCAAAATCCCCAAATTCATTGGTTTCAGATTCAAGGACTGACCTATCCATTTCATTTAATTCTCCTTCCGCCGCCAAACTCTCTTCGAGCTCCTTTCCTTGCAAATCAATCTGTTTGAATTGCTCTTCCCAATTTTGATCATCGAGTTCAACCATCTTCCCCTTTCCTTTATCTTGTTGTAAGTCCTGCGCAGGTTGTTGAAACTGTGGTTGGTTCATCATATTCATACCCATACCCATTCTGTTCATGCCCATCATTCCCATGCCCATACCCATACCCATTTGAGGACCTTGATATGAATAACCATTCGACATATTCTGCGCCATAGGACTCGCAAAACGCGCGGAGCTTGATTGGCCCATCTGTTGAAATCTAGCAAAATCCGCAGGACTGAATGCTGTACCTTTGGGAGCTTGGAACGCCGCCTCCATCATTGCCTGCTCTGGCATTCCTGGCATTCCAGGATTGAACTCCTGAGCCCATCCTCCAACAGCTGGAGATTGAGATCCATTTCTCATTTGTGCATTCTGATGAAGATCATGTTGCATAACGAAAGCTTCTGGTGGGAGTTGACCATTTTGTTGCATAAAATCGTTCATCATCTGCCAATATGCGAATCAGTAAATAACATCCTCGAGAGATACACGGCGTTGACTAAGGAGTATCATCCTGAATTACCTACATGATCTTGACTTCCGTTCATATTCATACCGGAGCGCATGCCATGCATACCGCCTACAGGCGCTCTACCGACCAATCTATCTCTCTGTAAACTCTTGTCATCCTGAACATGTTTGGTGAATTGACTAAGCGGATTTCCTGCTGTCGAACATTCTGCACCGCCCATGAAAGACATGGCTGATTGAAGTCGAATTTATATCTTTTGTGACTCCTAATGATATGTTCGCCCTGTGCCGTTCGCGTTGTCACTTTATTTAGTGATGGCAATGCTAAAAGTTTGGTATGATGTTCAAAAGATAACTTCTGGTGGAAATGGAATTAGACAGGAATATATTATACAAGAAGGAATTAGGATTCTTTATAATTATGATAGATCACCAACCAGGTGGATGTTTAATAATTGTTTTCGTGACTGATACTCGTATGGCCGAGTGGATGCAGGAGAATACTTAACATGCATGAGAACGTGGATGAACTGTGGGGTCGCGGTACATTAGAAATTCAATCGGCGGACCACATCGGTTGAACAACACAAACACCGATTAGACTGCAGCTCTGTACTGTTGTTGGCTGTAGGGAGGGTCACATGTTTTGTTTTTATTTCCAATCGTTTTTTCTCGAAATCTTTCCGTATACAAACGAAATGGACTGGCTGGATAGGTATGTGTAGATCAGATCCAAATACAAAGTGCCTTTGGCCTTTGGGGTCGTATTGGAAATCAATTATCAAGTAGGCAAAATACAGTATGAGCAGGTGTCCCATATTACGAATTAAGATACCAGGTGCTTAGGTATTTAGCAAGTGGCGAGAGGTATAGAATTGTACATTTCGATTGGAACACGTGAAACGCTGTAAGATGCATCGAGTGGAATTTTATATGATTTCTTGCTGTAATTTAGATCCTCAAGTTGTTAGCCTGATCAGATCAAAGCCTTTTTATTACAACCGAGTAGGCTTCGGGGAAGGGGTTATAATACAAGGTGAAAGAATAGGAAGCGTCCATAAAAGTAGAGCTGCATAGAAGATTCAGCAACTTTTGAGACTTCCCATACACCTCTAATAGATGACTAACGCCTACCCAAATTCATCATACAAAGTATTCATTCGATCATTCGTTAATCGATTTGCCCGTTGGTCGACATAACACACAAATGTTCAGCCCTCTCCTTAGAATGATGAGCCTCTTCCACCACGGTCTCCACGGTCTCCACGGTCACCACCATATCCTCCACGTCCACCGCCGTATGATCCACGACTACCACGGTCATTGTTGCCGAATCCACGGTCATTGCGATCACGGTCATTGCGATCACGGCCTCCAGCGCTTCTCTCGCCAAGACTGTAATCAACTCTCAGTCTTCGGTTGAAGACCTCCTTTCCTTGCAACTGCTCAAGAGCCTTCATGGCACTGTCAACATCAACGAAGTCTGCGTGGGCAAAACCTCTTGGCTGTCCAGTGCGTCTATCGATAGCAACACGAACGTCAATGACGTTTCTAACCTCACGGAACAAGCTGTTCAAATCGGCATCAGACATCTCGAAGGCGAGGTTTCCGATGAAGAGGCACTTGGAAGGTGGGTTTTGATCTCTGATCTTTGGTGTCTGGTTGATGTAGTTGACAACAAGTCTGCGACCCTCAAAGATAGTTTGGTTCTTGGCTTCAATTGCTGCAGTTGCGGATTGAATATCTGCGAAGTCAATGTAGGCAAATCTGAAGATATTGTTAGTTATAGTTTATATAAAAAAAATAGCAGCATTTTGAATGCTTACCCCTTGCTCAAACCTCTAGCATCTCTAGTGATTCTGACATCGGTAATGGTTCCGAAGTGCTCGAATTCCTTCTTAAGATCCTCTTCGTTAATATCGAACAACAAGTTGCCAATGTAGACGCCGTTGTTAGGCTCAATGGAAGGACGATCTGCGTTTCTGTCCCTGCCTCCAAAGCCAACGTTTCTGGATCCAAATCCAGTTGCTTGAGCAACGGTATTCTTGGCCTCTGAGGCATACACTGAGACAGTTTCTGCGGCGGAGTTGATAGCTGATCGAACGGCTCCTTCCTCTTGTGCATCTACATTCTCTTCTCTAGCATGTGCATCATCACTTGCAAATCTTCGGAATACTGCTGATGATATTCTCTCGTTTGAAGCTCTGACAACGAATGGGGAAGTAGTGTTGATGGTGCGAGGTTTAGAAACAAAAGAGGTGTTGGAAGCAGCTCTGAGAGCGGCACGACGGACAAAATGCCTTCAGCAATCATTAGTTTTGAGGTTATAAACACTGAAACTGCTACATGTGAACTTACATATTTGCGGATTTATTAGAAGAAATCGACTTGATGAGAGATTCCTATTTGATGAGGGGCAAAAATGAAGATTGTTATGATTTTGGGTTGGATGGCCAAAAATATTATTTCGATTTTTGTCTCTTCGATAAACTTGCACAGAATTGGTTTAGCGTCACCCTAGTGCTTTTCAAAGCTTAGTCCACCCCCGCATGATTTCAATCAAATAAAGCCATGATGCTCGAGTATCGATAACATAAAACATTGACTGACTTGACTGTACTTCCATACCTTACCTGGGTATCTTGAAGGGATCACAATAATCAATTCATCGGCAGGAAGTAAGTGCTGTCTCTTTGGTCTAGTCTTCGCTTTCAATTCGTTCTTCATCATTAGCATCCATCGTGATATGTATCTTGAAGTCGAAGACA
The DNA here is from genome assembly GCA_004379285.1 of Botryotinia calthae. Lineage (NCBI taxonomy): Eukaryota > Fungi > Ascomycota > Leotiomycetes > Helotiales > Sclerotiniaceae > Botryotinia > Botryotinia calthae. The sequence continues at coordinate 16,065 of PHWZ01000062.1, forward strand.
ATACTTGAATGCATATCTCATATCCGCAACTGCAATCTGCTTTCGAATACCGGTACTTTGATCTTCTGAATAGCTGGAGCTCATAAGCCGCCACATCTTTCCAGAAATTGCTACTACAATTGCGAGTCAAATGGGCATCAGTTGAATGATCCATTTCCAGGTCCTGAAACGAGTAGCAAGTATCACTGTAAAGCCAGGCTTTCCTTTCACTGCATTAGATGTATCTGAATCTGTCTAATACGAAAGGTATATCCGCAAGGTCATTGCAACTCAAGAAAGTTCACGAAGTACTTGTTTAGACGAGTGTGTGTGTTGGCTAATGAACTGGATATGAGTTCCTTTATGTATGTGTTTTTACATCTCAATTAGCTCTTTCTCTTTCACAGCTGCGCCAGGTTAACTCTGATTAGAAGACGCCAACAAGACAGTATGGTGTTAAAGAAGAGATAGTTGCCAGATACTCAGTAGGTACACTCCAGGAAAGAATAATAAGACAGGAACATTGAAGAACACCTAGATGGTTCCCAAACTAATGGCGGGACCGTCCACACTTCAACTCTGCTTCTATCATTGGCTTTTTGCCGACTTTAGGAGCTCAAAATGTCTTTTCAAGAGGTTGAGGTGAGAATAGGGGGTTTCCACGGTTGTATGTAGTGTTGTATAGTGCAGTCAACCGATCGTTTGTTTTGTTATCTAAGCGATAAGGTAACAGGCAAGATGTGAATATCATACAATTTATTCGAATACCAATTCTTTTCCAAAACTTCGCTTCTTATGAATCTACACGCATCAATATGTTGTAACATTGGCTCATGAACTGATGGCCGATAATTGTAATCTATCATGGCAAGAGAATCAAAGTCGCCCGGTGGATCTGTTCAACGCCATGTCTTTAGCATTCTTGGTGAGGAATTGGACCCTTCTCTATGCAGTTGCGGGGTTTAGATCGGAAGCACCAAACCGTATCTAGATTAGATTAAAGGGCAAGTCAAAATGGCTCGAGAATGGGTCAGCCAGATTCCGCCATCATTCAAAAAGCACATCCAAGTCCATCAAAAATCGTACCCCATTAAAAAGTACAATCCAGTCAAATGAACATAAATTATACAAGAATTGGCACGGCAAAAGAACTGGGAAATGGCCTTTTTTCAACAGTCAATTTAAACCCTGGGGATTCTATCGTTGTCATACAAAAACCCCTTTTGTTGATTGCCGAGAATCAGGCACTGCATCGAGTGTGCTCCAATTGTTTTCTAGAAGCAGGAGAAGGAGTGGAGTTGCAGCCATGCTCAAGTTGCGGTGTTGTCAATTTTTGTTGTGATGATTGCGAAAGGTTATCACTAAAATCCGAGGGTTCCCACGGAGCAGAATGCGACCTTTTCAAGTCCAGAAAGCCCTTTGAACATTCTAGAACGCAGTTCAGCGCGCAAGCAGTAACAAATACATCTTGTGCTTATTCAAATTGTCGGTCGAAAAGAGCAACGGTGAACTGTATTGGCTGCAAGGCAGTGAATTACTGCAGTAAAAAATGTGAAGATCTAGACCATTCACTTCATGAGAGACAATGCAAGGCTATCCAATCGCAAAGTCTTGGGAATTCTTTAAACAAGGTGCTTCCTACAGCTGTGCGTGGTACCATCCAATTGGTTAGTAACCCAGCAGCTCTAGGAAAAGACTCACCTTTTATGGGCCTTGCATCTCACGAAGACGAGCTCAGAAGGGTCCAATCAAAGTGGGATGATATATTGTTACAAGCCCATGCTGTAGTGAACCTTCTCCAACGGAAACCAGAATTTGTCAAATATGCTCTTGAGTCTCTCTGTCGGGTAGGTACAATACTCTATCTTTGATTTTATCCTTGCTAAAACAGGCCTGTAGCTCTCTACCAACGGGTTTCGTGTCGAATCTAATGTTGGCAATGGTCCAATTGGACTGTGTCTTGATCCCCTACTGGCACGCGCCAACCATAGCTGTCGTCCAAACGCAGCTATCACATTTGATGGAAAGTGTGCTACCCTCCGAGCTCTCTCCCATATTGCGAAAGGAGAACAGATATTCATATCCTACATAGACGAAACACAACGACAAGAAGTTCGTCGAGAAGCCTTAGCAAAAACTTGGTTTTTTCAATGCCTTTGTTCTCGCTGCACAGTATGCAAGACTGTATATGGTGATTTCATAGATTATCCCATGATTTCAACGCCTGTACTTGACAAGCTCGTCGCTTTCCAAGAAACCTACAAGTTTGCAAAGGCTAGAGTAGCAGACGAAGATCCGGAGACAATCACCAGACTCTTCTCTCTGCTCCATGTATCACGACATATCGAAGTCACAATATCAAATGTTCATAAAATCTACCAGAATACTGATCGACGTCTCGAGTTTCTTAAGAAAGCTCTAGGAAATCTAAATGATTTTATTCTTTTACAGCGCTGCGCGCAACAACCTTTGCCAACAGTCCTTAATGAAACCTATCTTATTTATCTAGAGAAAGCGGAATATATCTCTGCGCTTATCGTACTACTTTTCTTGATCATCCATGCTGATCCGATTAATTACCCAAGTCCATATCATCCGCAACGTGTTACTAGAATTCTGGTATTACAAAGATTGTGTAAATTTCTGGCAAGCTTGGATCCAGAAGAATTTGAGAAATGGGAGACAGCGAAGCTGAATGGGGGAAGGCAAGGGGGACTAAAAAATATCGATTGGGTTAGTACGTGTCAGTTGGTTATGTATGGATTAAGAGAGACAGGAAATGGATGCTGGGGAAAACAAAGTGGGGTTATGAGGGGAGTGGAGGTGGATATTACGGATGTGGAGAGTATTCAGGAGAAGAGGGGAGATGGAGAGGTAGGGAGGACGTTAAGGGATTGGGCTAAGGGAAAGGATGCCAGTGGATTGGGCGAGGTTTATGCAGAGAAGTTGGGGACGGGGCTGAGGGAGCTATCCAGCTTGGTATGGGATGTTGTGGGAATTGAGAAAGAGGATATGGAGGTTAAGTGAGGTTGTGAATCTATTAGAGGCAGAAATGGAGAAAAATAAGATTTGGGAGGTTTTAGGCAGGAACGGAAAACCCAGGATGGGAGTCAGGATGGAATAAAAGGGTCACATCACGAGCCGATTTGTAAAATCATCGCCATCTCAAACATCTGCGGCACGAAAAGTTCTTTGGAGTTTGCGTTAGATGTATACATATGAAGGTTTAAGATACGTGATGTGGAATAGGAGTATGAGATCTGTACAATTATTGCACCAGAAAACAGCAGCGTTAATGACACTTTGCAAGACAATTTTCTTAAAACACAAATGTTCAGTAGATTGTAATCTCAAGCATTTGACACCCCGAAAAATTAGGGACTACTCATATCTTCAAAGCTATAACTCCCCTCAACTCCAAGCAAGCCAATACCTCCCCCCAAGCCTGCCACCCATATCCATGCCCATATGGAACAATTTTATCATGCAGCATGTAGTATTTCCTTATTCCATCTTTTGTATGTTCATATTTGAATGGCACTGAGCGCAGAGGTGCACGCGGAATGCGTAGTCACTCCTGCGGTTTTTGCTTTGTTTTTTTTCTTCCCCTTTATTTTCCCCTTTATTTTCGCTTCGATTTCGATTTTCATTTTCACTTAACCTCAAGCCGTAAAGTCACTCCTCAGACCAAATCTGAAATGTCTCCTGCATATTGATGGCCTATATGGTTGCCACGAACGAGTGCCCCTCTTCGCATAATTCATTCGGGTCGAAGAATTTTCATCGTTCCTTGTTCTAGGTAGGTATACTGGGTATTGAATCTTCATTCAAGCCGCGTGTAATCTTACTCTACATAACCCTCATGTTTAGAGTAAAAATGTGGTATGCAGGAAAGAAAAGGAGAGTTGACCATTGAGATGGATTTCCATGCATATGTTCAGTGAAATAACATTCTACTACTTATACAAAGCAGGAGTCGCTTAACTCGTTTCTTCTCGTAACAATCTAGTAGGGAACCACTTTGAAGGTTGAGAATGCACTACTTTTCCTCGGAATACTCAAAGCGATGGAGAATTGGAGCCGTGAAAAGAGAATTATTTTGCAAAATATTTGCATTCCCACTATACCTAGTTCCAAAACTGCCACCCTGAAGTCTGAGTGAGAACAGCATTTGTAAAGAGAAAGGTGTTCAAGAATGTGGAAAAACTACGAAGGAATTTCTTCAAAACGTGCTTAAGACGGTGGTTTTATTCATCGATCACGTTGGCGTCTTCCAAACACGTAGCACGGGAAAGTAATTTAAATGTATTTGTATTCAGATTGGGTATCGCCTGCTAGCATATTTGCATCCAGCAAATTACAGCCGCAGCTGGGTATGAAACTAATATTTATGCCAATGTATTCTAAGCATTGACAGATCTTGTTACTCAAGAGATGTGGATATGACGTCAAATGACCCATTAGCAGTCGTTTGATGTATGCAAATCGCTAATACATATCATAACTGAAGCGCGAGGTATGCAAACTATTTAAGATTGGTATATCTGATCGGATAATACCATATCATGCTTAATCTCTGTCGCTCTTTCCTCTCCATCCTCTGGTTGGGGTCTCTCCTTGTTTGGTTTGAGCGTTGGACAAACTTGGCTTGACTCTGATCTTTCCACCCCATTTCTCAGACCAATCCAAATTGACAATAGCTCCATCAGCTTCTTGGCTATCTTGTAATTCAACAAAGCAGAAATGGCTATTGCCCTCTCTTGGCTCTCTTGGGGAGCACAACTTGCTGACCCACTTAACAGTGTACTCGCTGAAAAGTTCTCTAATCTCTGCCTCGGTTGCTGACTCGTCTCCGAAATCTGGCAAACCACCGACGTAGATTCTTTGCTTCTCAACGACTTTTCCTGAAGCTCCTCCGGATGCACGACTGACTTTAAGACCCCACTCATTGCCATCGAACATTTTTACTGCATCATTGACTTGAGTATTGTTGGCAAGATCAACAAAACAGTAATAGTGGTTGCCACCTTCCTCAACCTTGGAAGGGTGGGGAGAGATCAATTTGCTAACAACTTCAACATCGAAACCTTCAAAGATTTCTCTGATCTTGCGGTTTGCTGTTTCTTGATCATCAATTCTTGGTAATCCTCCAACATAGAGTCTACGACCATCCTGGGAAGAAGAGTCTACTTGACGTTCTGGACGCTGAGAAGTTTCTCTGTCAGAGCTCTTCCAGCGGTCGTTTGTGGAAAGAGGAGTCTCTGACGAGCTTCCTTGTGGACGAGTGCTACCTGTGTTTCGTTAGTGATAGTTCTACGTAGTTGCTGAACAAACTTGATAACGGGCAATTTTCAATGCTTGGAGATTCACTCACGGTCTGATCTTACACCAGGCTTAACTCTGAGTGTACGGTTCTTGAATTCTTGTCCATCATAGCGATTCAAAGCCTCCTCAGCCATATCCTTGGTGGTGAAAGTAACGAAACAGTAACCAGGGTTGCGCTTTGTCATGGAATCGATGGACATATGAACAGTTCGAGATTCACGTGGAACGTCTTGGAAAATGGTTTCAATATCCTCTGGGGTGGTATCATAACTTAGGTTACCAACGTAAATTCGACGACCTTCCTCAATAGCCTTGTCCGACTCTGTGAGTTGTGAAGTTTTTCTTGGCGAGTCACCTGCCTCGTTTCGAGAAAATCTCCCCTGGCCTTGAGTTGGTCGATCACCACCATCCTTACCACCATCCTTACCACCAACTCCACGATTTCTTGAAGAGGACCAAGGAGATACTCTCTCTTCGCCGCTTGGGCTTTGAGGAGCATCTTGCTTAACGCGCCAGTTGTTGGAGAACATTTTGAAGTTTTAAAATGTGGGGTTTGGGAATCGAAATTGTTGAATTTGGATTCAAAATTAAATTTTTTGGAGTTCGTATTTAAAGAGAGAAATACTCCACGGTCTATGAATATCAAAAATGTCAAAAATTGGAGTTGAAGTTGAGGAATTCTTCTTGAATAAATTTTCAAGATGAACAAAATTTTCCGCTCAAACACTAGAAAAGGGAATTACATCACGTGTCTAGATATCTTTTTCGCTTATCGATACCGCCCGGCAGTATTTTAATTTTTTCGATAATCTTTATCGCACACCCCGCCATGACAATTGCATTGCATTACACAGAGAATCAGAATCCTCGATATTGTAGACTTCAAAATGGCTACAAATACTACCAAACCTATACATAGTCTTATCATCGACGCCGGACCAATTATCAAGAATGACCCTTCAGTCTCTACGCTTCTTGGTCAAGCAGAAAACCTTTATACAATCCCCCTCGTTATCGACGAAATCAAAGATGCCGTTACAAGAGCCAGATTCGAGACCACATTATTACCCTTTCTCAAATTAAGAGCGCCTAGATCAGCTAGCATTAAAGTTATAACTGAATTCGCGCGCAAAACGGGTGATTTGGAAGTACTCAGCAGACAAGATATCCATTTGATGGCTTTAGCATATGAGCTTGAATGTGAACGAAATCATGGAGATTGGAGATTACGAAGTGTACCCGGACAAAAGAGATTAAATGGAGCACCTCCCGCATCATTAAGTGGCGAAAGACCTGCCGATGCCACAGAGGCACCACAAACATCTACAGATGCCGCGGCGCAACCAGCAATCGAAACCAGAGGCGCATGGGGAACATCAATACCTCAAGCAACAGAAGAATCTAAAGTGGAGACACAGCCCATTGAGGAAGCATTAGAGGCTACCCATATATCAACAGCCGATGAGGCAAAGAGCGCAGAGAAACCAGTAGAGGATGCAGTCACAGAAGAATCGACCAAAGATGGAGTCACAGAGGAACAAACCCAAGAACCAACTTCCACAACAGAACCCGAAACCATTCCAGAAACAATAGAAGAAGTTCCCGCCTCCGAATCCGACGCCGAATCCGACGGCGAAGGCTGGATCACCCCCTCCAACCTAAAAAAGCACCAACAAAAAGACACTAACTCTTCGTTCTCCCCCCAAGAAGAATCCAAAACCATCCAAGTAGCAACCATCACCACCGATTACGCCATGCAAAACGTTATGTTACGCATGAACCTCAACCTCCTCTCCCCCTCTCTCCAACGCATCCGCCAGCAAAAAACCTGGGTCCTAAGATGCCACGCCTGTTTCTCCATCACTCGAGAAATGACCCGACAATTCTGTTCCCGCTGCGGCAAACCTACTCTCCTCCGCACCTCTTGCTCAACCGATAAAGACGGAGTGGTAAAAATTCATCTTAAGAAAAATATGCAGTGGAATAACAGAGGAAACGTTTACAGTGTCCCCAAACCAGTTGCCGGGACAGCGAATGGAAAGAATATTAAAGGGGGTGGTAAAGGAGGATGGGGTAATGATTTGATATTGGCTGAGGATCAAAAAGAGTACGTGAGAGAAATGGCCACGGAAAAGAGAAGAAAGGAAAAGGATCTCATGGACGAAGATTATTTACCTAGTATCTTGACGGGAGATCGTGGGAGAGCTGGTGGAAGACCAAAAGTTGGAGCAGGCAAGAATGTCAATTCAAGGAAACGACATTAGAATAGAAGTAGTAGTAAAAGTAAATCTCAAAAATCGATTCCCCCTAAAATCGACTTAAATACTTGCACCAAACACTTTTTTGTAGACTCATAGCAAGCATGATTTTGAAATTGTGAAATTCCTCGATTCGGTGCTAGAAAAACAATCTCATCTCCATAGCAAGAAAAGAAGGGCATGAAATCGCAAGCAATCTGCAATTCACAATTCCTTCCTGCCCTACTATCACCAACAGAAATCGAATTTCCTCTCTCTTTCTCTTACACATGAAGAACCGACAGATAGATATAAGAATCCCTCGTCCAGAAACGCCAGTATACTCCGCACATTCCCTTTCAACCACCCATTCCATTCCACCCACTAGCTTGAGCTTTCTCGCAGCCAATTATTCAATTCAGCCTTGCCTTTCCTTTCTCACACATTTTGATGATTGAACACAGCGCGTATTATGCACATGTTTCCTTTTCGTCCCCCGCCTCGCCTGCTAGTCATGCCAAGTAGCCCCTCATCTATATCTCGACAATTGGTGGGAGATATTTATTGGCCCAAAACCTTGAGATCCTCTGGTTGCGCACGTATTAGCAATTACTCTTTTCATCCACTTCCAATTCCAATTCCACTTCGAATCTCATTTCCATTTCCAACTCCAATTCCATCCCATGCTCTTCCCATCCCTTCCCCCCATAACCCCCTCAAACCCTCCAATCCCAATCCCAATCCCAAACACAAACCACAACAAAGAAAAAAAGAACCACTCACTCTGCTGCACCAAAAGCAATCCATATCTCTTCTTCAACGTAACTCTGTGTCTCGAATACTTATCATCCGGGCTGAATCTGGCGGGATGCGCACTCTTGGTAACCTCGCCCCCAATCACCTTTTTCAAAGTGTACTTGCGCTTTCCAGCCGCGTCGAGGGTGTACATGAGATGCATTTTGATTAAGGGTTTTTGGGTTGCGTGAGGGTGGTGAAATCTGATGGTGAATTGTTAGCGCATGCGCAATAGAAGATTAATTGTACAGGAGAGATCAATCGAGAGGAGAACTAGAGTGATTGAAGTGATTCAGGGATATACATACGGAATTGAGACTTGGAGTCGTGTGAGTTGTCGGTGGTTGAAGGTTGGAGGTCTGAAGCTTCTGTGGATTAAATTTCTTGACGAACTTTTTTTTGGTAAAGACTGATCCGTTATGCGGGTGGGTTTAGCGGAGATTAACACGTGACACATGAACTCGGCTCTTGCGTTTTCACGCTGCCGTCTAGCACTTTAACAGAGGACAGGAAGGGCATGTTTTGATCCTGGATTCAAAGGAAACCCGGTCTAGCTATCGATTTAACGAGTATTTATTTATTTCAGAACTTCATGTATTATTCATTTGTGATTTAGACTAGGCTACACTAGGCTACTTCGATCATCAAAAAGTTGCTTCTAGGCACATCTCACACCATTGCCTTGAACAACTTAACCTGAAAACTATTGTGAGAGCTTCAGGTAATTGGAGAAAGAAACAGTCTCCAAACGATAACTCACCAGCCCCGGCTTATTTCTGCGTCACCCTCTATTGCAACACTTGTGAAGTGTTGCAGTCTCGCTACTCAATGATATAATTTCTTCATGACATAAAATTAACTATGCCAAGAATATGAATAGGTCTCAAGGACAACGCTGGGCTGGTTGCTGTAGCCAGTACACACTTAAAACGCAAATGGAATATGACCTGAAGACAGCTTCCGCGTGTTGCCAATTTCTACAATGCGGAGAAAACGAAAAGCAAAATAGATAGTTAGCAGATGCTATTAGAGAAAGCGGATATATACTACTTACGTTGTTCGTTGCAGCAATGGCAATGCTGTCTTCGAAAGGATGCCAACTCATATGTAATATCTTTTTGTTGAAGTCGATTTGGTCTGCGTCTGTTTCTTTCTTCATCCTTCCACCTTGACCACCGACTCCAGCAGCTGGACTACCTGCCCTCGAGTTGCCCTTTTTACCGTTTGCGGCGGTTGGGCTACCAGATGGATTGATTGGTGTTGGAACGCCAACCTTCTTAGCCTTGAAAGCTGATTTATCGGCCTGGAGAACCACCTCCACTTCCTTATCGGGATCTGATGGGTAGATCATAAAGTTATTGTTATAACTACCAGTCATGACATTCTTAGCATCACCAGAGAACACTACTTCAAACTTGTCAAAGATACTATCATTTTCGTAAGTATCACAAAGACGTGGTCGAAGATGCTCGTGGATTGGAATAGTCTTGACAGGTTGTCTCTCCATGTTAACATCCCAGATTTTGACAGTGAGATAATCACGTGAAAGAATGTATCGACCATCGTGAGAGAATCGGACGTCAGAAATGGATGAAATGATTTCTGAGAAAAATGATCGAGCAGATGGATCTTCTTCCTGTTCGAATTCTGAAAATTGTGTAAGCGGAGTTGAATTCAAAGGACAATGACACGGCACTTACGCTTTGCGTGTTGGTCACAGAGAGCGCTCTCTCTCATATCTGCAAGCTTAATTGTTCCTTTTGAACTTGCATACATGAACCAGTTACAACTTTGGGGGTGGAACTCTGCAGCCGTGATGACTTCAGTAAGCTCCTCCATGTTGGCGGGCTTGATATCTACGATGTTGAAGCTTTGGTCTTGAATATTCAAGTTCCATAAGTTTATTCGCAAATCGTCACTGCTAATGAATGTTTCCCCATCACTGTTCACTGAAATGCTGTTGATATGGTATGCATGTGCATTTGCATATGTTCGACGTGGTACTGCGGCAACAACAGTGTCGTGATGAGTAAGGCGGGGTAATTTCAGGTCGTGAGCACTGTTGAAGTGAACGTTTGATATGGGTCGAACACCTCCACCACCTCCTGCAGGATTTCCTGGAGTCAAATCATGGGAAAGGTTATTCTCTGCAACAACTTTCAGTGACTTCTCAAACACTTTCCATAACTTTATAGTCTTATCGTTCGTTGAGAGTAGGTAATGAGAGGCGTTTTGTCGTTTGCACCATTTGATCTTGTTGATCTTTTCTTCTATCTCTAATGACTTGAGGTAATCGAACTCGGGCTCGTGAGATTGAAACTCTGTGTGGAATTTGTACTCGCATGTTTTTTTCTATGATAGCGTCAGCATTCAGGCGGCTTGCACGATCTAGACCAGAAATTGAAATCCATACCGTCTCGTTCCTTTCAAAAAGAACAACACGTCCAACTTTGTCTCCTGTAGCAAGATAATTTCCGGTGTGGTCGAATTCGACTGTTGATATAATATCCGCTGTAACCCATCGTGTTAGTATATATAGAAAGAAGTTTGCACCATCCGCAGGAAGTGAAAGGCGCCATCAAGACATGGGACAATAAATTGACATACCTTCTGTTATATCTTCGACATCGCCTTTATCACCAAAACATCTGATAACAATTTGTTAGCACTGATTTCCAAGTGGTGATGCAATCAATCCACCAAACACATTGAGAACCCCTCATCCACGATTTCCCGAGTGGCAGATAAACAAGAGTATACTAACTGAGTGAACTTCCAAGTTGGAGAGTTCGGTTCCCCTTCTACCATCTTTTACGAGCTGTGCGGAGGAGATTATATCCTCGTCCTATTACCGGGTATGTGGAAAAGGCAGTCGATATGGAAAGGATAACTCGAGCGCGTCACAATGTGTAAGTTCGACTTTACGGCCGATCTGGGATGCAAGGAAGGCTGCGGTATCCTGTACGTGCCAGGGTAGGTGATGGTGGTGGAGTTGTAAAAAGGTTGTAATCAAGTATTATCGACGGTGTGTGCGGTAAGACTGAGGTACGAGATAAATCAAGCTATAAAAACACTTGGTAGGTGGCAAGATAAAGAAAGCGACAAGATTGAATATTTGGGAGCCAATCTTGTTATTGGGTTTTAGAAGATTGCTTGTTGTTCGTGTTGGAGGAGGGGGGTGGTGGTGGTCGAAGGGATGGTATGGTAAGGGTTTTTGGGATTGAAGGTTGTAGGCTGAGTGAGGTTGTACGTTTATTTATCGAAATTCGTGGGGTTGAACCTTCGTTGTGAGATTGATTACCTAGTACAGTGCGAGAGTGTCCAGTCCAGTGCCCAGTCCAGTGCCCAGTCCAGTAACTATGAGATGCACAATCTTGAGATGAGGCCCGCGCTGCTCTTACATCAAGAGAGAGGAAAATTTAAGGTTTTCCTGCCAATCCGATGACAAAATTAAGGCTTTCAAACTCGTTTTTCTGGCGACTGCTAATTTATGGCCACAGATTGATAATTATGAGGGGAATTTCCAAATATATTTACCATCCTATTTATATTCTAATAATTGTAAATAATTGTAAATAAGAAGCGGTGAGGCTATCGTCTGGATCAATATCTAGGCAACTCTTCTTTGAAGAATATAGAGAGAATCCTGAAGTAGAACGTTTCTTATCCTTCGTTCGTTCCTGAATCCCACTGATACAAGATACTCATTCATTCATTCATTCATTCAATCGATGATGACCCAAATGCGGGCATGAAAGAACTTGGGCTGTCTCATTAGGTAAGCAAACAAATATGTGTTGCTGCTTATATAATACTGCCATCATCTCTAGGTACGTGTCTCGCGTGTCTAGTCCGTCTCCGTCTTCTTTATCATCATACTGATTCAGCCGGCCCCTCCATACCCCAACTGTAAGAAAGGTATCAAGCAAGAAGAAAATACGGATCATGCGGGAAATTTGGAGTCCAATCAGTCTTGAAATCTATCACTCATGCTACCAGAAATTAGAACCTAGATTTGTTCCAATCATTTTCCAAACATGTGCCAGCCTCTCAGTACTAGCTACCGAGCTATGCACTTTTTGATCTGTGATTCCTGATCTATGAGCTCAACGAAGAAGATATGATTGTAGTACGATCAGTATAGCTTTGCATCAATCCATCTCTCATTTCTTCATTCGTCTATAAGTCAAAGTATAATTTCTAATCCTAAGAACATATTACCCCCTCCACTTCATACACCCAACCCAACCTACTCATTCTGCGCCATAACAAGTATCCACAAAAGCCCTCTTAATCTCCATCTTGTCTTGCTCAATAGCTATTAAATATCAATGCACCTGAATTCCCTTATCTTCTATGGGGGCAAGCCCCCGTCCTCGCTACGCTCGATTCATCTGATCTATTATATGTTCTCCTTTTCCTCTCCGTCCCCTTCTAGAGCGAAGCGAAAACCCCTCCACGACAGTGATCCAGCGCAGCGTCATTACTTGAACGTTACAAGTGTGTCTAAGTATAATGTCCTAACGCATCTATATTTGCGTAATAACAACAATCTTGAAATAATCCTACCGCAAAGACCTTAAAATCAAGTGATTTGAGCACCTGGAAATACCGTGTGAGCAATGATTGAAGAGACGTCACATGTTGATTCCCTACCCAATTTGACTAGACAGGCAGAATTTGCATTTAAGGCGTGTGATGCGTTGTACAAATGAATTCACGGGGAATATCAATTGAAAGGAAGTTTTCCTACAGTTTGGAAACGAATCACCCTGCTTCGATTTTCGAACACACCAGGCCATTTGACAAAGTATAAAACCAACCATGTGACGACTGGAAAGGATATCTCCTTTTTTTTTCCCTCCATGAGAGTGCCAGATATGGAGGGTGGTAGAGTATGCTTGCGAATGTTGGGTTGCGGAAGGATAATTAGAGTTACGTTTCAAAGTCACAATGAGAAAGTTATGGATACGTCAGGGCTACCTATGTTGTTTTATAGTATTGATGATCTAGAGCATTTAACCATATGATCTGGTTCTAGAGAAATTGTTAGGTTCGTGACTTGTCGGAAGCGTCTGGAATAATTCATTTGTAGGGAGCAAACTCGCCTAAGTAGTTCTCTATTGGTCATTAAGAACCTCTTATTTACAGATGGCTTGTCTTTTCTGATATCCTTAACATCATACGCGCCGGTCCATGAAATGACTCGACAATGACAAGTGTCAGTGAGATGTTGACGCAATCTAGATGAAGCCCGATCAAGTCATGTAACTTGATTGCTTGAATTGACAATGTAATATTAGCTTAGACCGCATAGAACCCCCAGAATCATACAATCTCCTCCCCGGAATCAGTTCGGCTAAGTAAAATTATGTAGATAGCCTGCACACTAATTGCTTGAACCATTCCCAGCCCCCATCCTCGCCTCATAATTCTTAATGAACATTTCCTTTTCCTTTTCCGCCTCAGATTCATCTTCTGAGTCTGTACTTTCGTTTTCAGATCCCAGTTCCGCATCGACTAATTCTTCCTCTTCGTTCTCTTCTGCTTCTTCATCGTCATCTTCTCCCTCAGCATCGACCTCGATCTCATCTTCTTCTCCCTCTGCATCCATCATCTTAATGGTATCTTCCGTCGAGATATCTCCCTGTACACGCACAGCAGCAATATCCGGCGTAGCATCTCCACCCTTATCGGAAGGTCCAGGTGTCTTCTTCTTTTTCGGTTTCGCTGCTGTGGTCGAAGCTTTAGGTTTTGAAGTTGACGGTCCCTTCATCATTCCATATTGTTTCGCTCTCTTAGCTTTTATTGGTAACTTTCCACCCTTTCTATATTGTTTCCTCTTCGTCCTTGAATAAAGATGTCTCACTCCTTTTCCACTCATGCCACTAATAATACCCTTTTCTCTTAATTTTTCTATTTCTTCTTCTGTCAATCGCATATCTGGTACTGGCACATGGACTTTCTTTCCATCTTTTCCCTCTACGAAATCCGGTATGCTGAGCGCTACGTCGAATGCATTTTCGGGGATTACTTTTTTGCTGCGGATGGCAATCAACTTTGTTTTCATGATGGCTCGGATCTTGGCGAGAGTTCCATTGTTGTAGTAGCCATCATGGTTGTTGTCGTATTGCTTGGCCATTGGAGCATTCTGTATAAGAGGAGCAAGAAGAGGATCCGTAATGTCGCAAATTTGCCACACTTTACCGTCAAGAGTTAAAGAAGTGCCATTGAACATATGTGAAGGACAATCTCCAGTGCCGAAAACTTGATGTCTTGTGTATTGACTCCGCATATCTTTCCATTGACCATCGGGAGCACGCTCATCTTCTTCGTATAATTTAAAGAAAATCGTCTGATAAATCCGACAAGATGGGTCTTTACGAGGATCAACTCCATATCTTATGAGAGCATCACGCCAAGGACCGCTTCGGAATTGGTAACCCACATACTGAAGTGCAGGTTTCATCAAATAATATCCTGGCTCGTTGGCGAGACGATTTTGCAATGCTCGACGTGTCCAAATTGGCCGTTCGTTCATGGCTAGTTGAAGTGCGGCTACGAAGTCTTTAAGGACAGGATCATCTGGAACTGCACGGAATGGCTTTGTGGGGACGTCTTCGTCTTCGTCGCAATGTACATACTGCATCTCGAGTTTTGGCATTTTCGAACGGTTCACTATGCTTGTTTCTCCTGTTTCTGCATCTACTTCAGTTGAGATTAGAGGATTTTGTCGATATCCCCAGTTAAATGGTAATGGGTGGTGAGTGAAGGTTGGTGGAGGAATGATTTCTTCGTTTGGTTTCCAGCCTTTGTCAGTACCGAGCTTGAATTCTCGCATCTTGCCCCCTAATGAAAGTTAGTAACATCGTGGAAATATGGGTTATATGAGAACTTACAATTGGCTGAGAATGCAGTTTCTTTAAAATGTGACATGAAAGTTGCACTAGATGTAGATTGGTGATAATCGGAAAGTCCTGGATCTTGTTAATGAATTGCAAGCATAAGGGAAGAAGGTCACTACCTCTATAGCGATGGCTCTGTTCTATCGCTCCTGCAGCCTCGACAGTATATTTACCAACATTATCTCGAAGCTTTCTCAGTATACTGTTGGGTTTGTCATTCAAAGAGTGAGATTGATTTTCGCCGAACGAATTCTTCTCACTAGTAGCCTGAGATGTTGAACGCTCATCGTCAGTATAAGGGTCCTGAGATCCACGCTTGCGCTTTCTACCAGTACGTTTTGGTACTGTGATCTTGAGGAGAACATTGTTGGTGATGCTATTGTAAGACAAAATTGGTTCGCATGTGGGATCCTTAATTCGAAGAAAAAGCGGAATGCACTCATCTTCAGTGCCCTCCAGAATCTATTATAAAGTTGTTAGTCTATAGTTACTACGATTGTGATTTCACAACTATCATGAGATGGGATCTACTCGTTAAGTAAATAGCACAGCCCCGATGGTATTCAGGGCATGAAATAGTCCCCACGTACCTTATTCCATTGTGGTTGACGTCCAAAAGTCTTGATACCATTGTCAAGATTCTTCACAATCAATGGATGCTCGACAGCGACAATTTCCCTTGGAGGGATTGTATAAACCGGAGCGGATTGGTCTTCTTCTTCGTAGTCAAAATCTCCATCTTCCTCTTCCTCTTCGTCATTCTCCTCAATCACTTCCATACCTTCTCCCTCTTCATATTCTTCACCATCCTCCTCTCCAATCTCAACCTCCTCCTCAAAATCCATATCATCCATATCTTCGTAATCTTCCATATTTTCGTAAGCAGAGGAAAACTTACCGGGATTGTAAAGCAAAATGGGTCTTTTATTTTTGATACTTGAATAGTTTTTGATTCAATGCCGATATTCGACCATTCTGGTATTACCCTTCTCTTAGACTTGTTAAATTGCTCATGCGAATAACCTCAACAAGCCAGTGACCCAGTACTAGAGAATTCTTTATATCTTCTATCAAAACCCGTGAGCTTGGTAGACAACTTTTCTTCGGACCACCGAGGTTCCAGTACTCAATATGGGGAATGTCTAATTTTGGCTTGGACCAATCAATACCCAGACAGATATCCTCTCTTTTCGTTTGACCGTTGACGACGTTTAGATGATTTTTTCCCTGTGTAAAAGCTTGGATGATGGCTTAAACTTGAGCCGTATTCGAGTCTTTTCACGTCACCGGGGCGCGGACAGCAGCAAAGAAACCCCCGAACCTGTGTAGTACCTACCTAGGTAGTGAAAGCGTGAAAACGTGAAAGCCCCAAAGTCAATTAATTAGATTTAATTTAATTGCCTTGGAATTTAGGTTACCATCAACTTGCGCTAATTCGATCAATCTACTGAGGGGACCACTCTCACTTGTTGATGCTGCTGTGTTGTTTAAGACTCTTTGAAATGAAGGTCAAATAAATAAAACTCTCCTTATTAATCATTCTACTTGAAGGGGTTTAACAACTCGTTCCAAGATCTTAATACCCAACCAATTATTATCCATCTGCCAATTTATTTGCTGTCCATAGAAAAGCGCCAAAACGCGTTGGCCTTCTTCAATCATTTGATAGCTTGTGCTTCGGCGTAGAGAAGTACTATATTCACCGCCGGGATTAGACTCGACCTACTTCAACAGCCGCTGCCGCCGTACGATCGACCGTGTATGTCAATCGTCATTGTTGGCTCGTTTGTGTGTTGAAACCTACCCTACTCTCCCTATCTTCTCCCAACTCGCACTGACAGATGTCGTTCTGGTAGAACTTGTTTACCTACACTTGCGCAACAAGTCAACAACCGGGGCTAGCCCCTCACGAACCTTTGGGATACAGAACTTCGGCAGATCAAATAGGAACCATAGGCAATTTCCATTATCTTTCATGAAAACCTACCAACATCGCACTATCAATTTACAACCAAGGAATTCAAGCTACACCAGTAGGGTGCTATTGGAGGTTTCCATCTGCGTGTCAACAAATCGTTGCAGTCGAATATCCATTATCGTATTTGGTGCCATTCAGCGACAAACGGGAGTCAAGCCACTGCTATCGAGTAATTTACCGCAGTCTTTGTAGCCTCATCAAAACAGGATCGGCGTATTCACCACAGCAACTTAAGTGACGCGACCTTCTAACTTTGAAATTGGGATTGTTGGCGGATAAGAATAAGAGGGTTTGCAAATCGACAATATCCAAAGCGTATCAAATAATAGAGATTTTGTGTCTTTTGCATCTTCCTGAGAGTAGTTTTCCAAGATGAAAGGTTTCAGACAGAGGGTTGTAAGTCATTTTGATGCTGAATACTCTCCATATAGCAACCGTATCATTTTGAAAGTGATCATCTGCTAACCCATTCAGCATGAGCAGCTTTCGCGCTCAAAAGATCCAAACAAAACAAAATCTAAGAAGGGGGAATCATCAAAAGACGGCACATCTTCACCTTCGCAATCCAATTCACAAGGAGCCGGACAATCGCCTGCAGTAACGCCCTCATCTTCGAGTACGACGCTTAATGATTTGCGAAATAAACCACTGCCTCCTAATGATGGTACATCTTCAGCCGGTGTAGTTGTGCAACCACCATTGAACCCGGCAACTCTTGGTGCAATGTCTGCCCCGGATCGATTCAACACAGGAGGAGGTTCCCCCAGTCCTGGGACACCAAATCGTCATGGGGCACTTCCTCCTAGTGTCGTTATCAGTCCAAGTGCACCAGTAAGTTACGCCACACACTTGGATCATCTTCTGTGTACTAATGTCTTGTTTTTAGCACATCCCTCCTCCAGGTGCTGCAGAAACAATGCCGCATGACCTCGCTCCCCCCAAGGCTGGTGCGAAGTCATCAATGTTCGACCGGTTACAAACAACTCCAAAGGATGTCCCAGAAGGCATCAGAACACCAAAACGACAACATTCTTCGAGATTCGATATTTCTCCCCTCCGCGAATTGGAAAAGCTGCCAGGTTTCCACGAGGTACCTCCCAATCGCCGCCAAGATCTCTTTATGCAAAAGATTGATCAATGCAATGTCATATTTGATTTCAACGATGCAAGCGCGGACATGAAGTCCAAGGAAATTAAGAGACTAGCTCTTCATGAACTTCTTGATTACGTTGCCAACAATAGACAAGTCATCACTGAGGCTATGTATCCAAAGGTGGTCGAGATGTTCAGTAAAAATCTTTTCCGTCCCATACCACCTCCTATGAACCCTCAAGGAGAAGCGTTCGACCCCGAGGAAGACGAACCAGTTCTTGAGGTTGCTTGGCCGCATATTCAAGTCGTATATGAGTTCTTCTTGAGATTTATTGAGAGTCAAGACTTCAACACCAATATTGCGAAGGCATTCATAGATCACAGTTTTGTATTACAATTACTTGAACTCTTTGATTCTGAAGACCCCCGCGAGCGAGATTTCTTAAAGACAACCCTTCACAGGATATATGGAAAATTTCTCAACCTCCGGTCATACATTCGAAGATCTATTAACAACGTATTTTTCCAATTTGTTTATGAGACGGAACGTTTTAATGGTATTGCTGAGCTATTGGAGATTCTTGGGTCTATAATTAACGGTTTTGCTCTTCCATTAAAGGAAGAGCACAAACTGTTTTTGACAAGAGTCTTAATACCATTACATAAAGTCAAGAGTCTGAGTATGTATCATCCTCAACTTGCATACTGCATTGTTCAATTCCTGGAAAAGGATGCAGCTTTAACAGAAGAGGTATGTCTAGCACCATTATTACAAATTCGATTCACTCACCATTTTAGGTTGTTTTGGGCTTGCTCCGCTATTGGCCTAAGGTAAACAGCACGAAAGAAGTCATGTTCCTTAACGAAGTGGAGGATATCTTCGAGGTAATGGACCCAGCAGAATTCGCTAAAGTTCAGGAGCCTCTTTTCCATCAACTGGCAAAATCAGTTGCGAGTCCACATTTTCAAGTTGCAGAACGTGCGTTATACTTCTGGAATAACGAATACTTTTGCAACCTGGTCAGCGACAATGTTGAGATAATCTTACCAATTATGTTCGCACCATTATATGAGAATTCCAAAGGTCATTGGAACAGGTGAGGAACTTTCTAAATCCCTTTGATAAACTAACTCGAGCTAATTCATTCCATTTAGAACGATCCACGGCATGGTTTACAACGCAATGAAGCTATTTATGGAGATCAACCCTCAGCTTTTTGATGATTGCTCTCACGATTACACAGAGCACCAGAACAATGCTGAAGCTAGAGAACAAGCCAGAGGAAACAAATGGAAAGCTTTGGAAGAACAAGCAGGAAGGTCGAAAACTAATGGAGCCGCCTTACCTACAGGGCCAGCTTCTCCTTCAAGAACCAAAGCAACCCCTTTACGAGCAGATGATGTAGATCCGATGACAGAGGACAATCAGAAGAGGCTAGACTCCTTGAAACTTCAAGATGGAGATCGTCGAGAGCGAAGACCCACTCACGATCGACAAAACTCGGTAGGATCTTCCAGAAGCCAGCGATGATTGTTGTTAGTACCATGCCGCTTTGTTTCTGCTTTCAAGGAGCCTTGCTGGGGGAGTGAGGAGTTGTCATTTGTCCTGATTAGAATTTTTGGCTCACGCGTACCATGTCTTCATTATCTTCGTCCTCTTCGCCTTCCTGTCCATTAATCCTCTCGCCTGCAAGCATGTTTGTTGATCCCTATACCTACACTTAATTATTTCTTGTTTGGTCTCGTTTGATCTCGTTTGCTCAGAGTTCATTCGTTGACTAAATACGTTTTCAGAGCAATTCCATGTCGGGTCTCGATTTCGGTTTCGATACGGATGCTAATCGTTCCGTGAGCGGCACCTCTACAGCTGCGGTTGTCGGACTTGTTTCGTCATCTACCTCGACGGTACCGAAAAAGGAATTGGATGGTGATCCAGAAACGAGCGATCATTCTTTTATTGACGACCAGGCTAGTCTTCTCTCTTGAGGTTACGGATGGAAGAAAATGGTCGGATTATGCAGATCAATTTGGTTAGGCTGGGATTTGTGTGGCGGGATCGGTGTGCTATCTGGATGATTGATATTGGTTGTGGCTATGGGTAGGGAGGAAAGGGACTTGAAGCAGAAGATGAGTGTTATGGATGCACAGTAGTAGGATGGGGTGCTTTTGATAGGAAAATAAACAGGAATATAAGCATGTATGTATGTCTACATGCGTGCATGGAATGGGCTTGGGATTGCAAAACTTTTAGGAAGGAGTAGTGCATTGGTAGTGCAATTCATCAGTACTAGCATGAAAGTAAATCAATGAGAATGAGTTATAAATAAAGAGTAGCTATGTATGGCTAGTTGGTGTTCTGTTGAGGGTTTGATTTGGGTTTGCGGGAAGGATATAGATGTGTATGTGAATGCGAATATGAATGTATATATATGTGATGGATATGCAGACTTTTGGATTCGCTATGAGTGTGCAGAGCACGGAGCACAAGTAGCGGAAACAGGAGTGGAAGTTTGAAAATAAGATCTCAACCTAAGTAAGCAATAGAAATGTAGAATTCAGATAATACAACCTCGATGTCGGACACTTTGTTTGATGTTCAACTTCTTTTTTGGGAGGGCGCAACTTTTAGCAATGTATTTTCTCTTCTCTTCTCTATCTTTGATCTCTCTAAATATGCATACGCTTGTTTTAAGCTTCTAGAGCTTCTGGAGATTGTTGGGTTTTCTGCTTGCCTGCTTGCCTTCTAAGTTTCGGTTTATTATTTTCCTTTCCTTGCCTTGCCTTTCTATTCCGTCCTTCTTGAGCTGATCGGTTCTGATCTGATTTGTGCTCTTTCTGTATGTCTAACGCCTGAACTCCGATGCTTGTTCTGATTACAGAAAGAAAGATATACAGGAAATGGAAAATTAGATGAGATAAATTCAAAGGGGAAGTACTCCTCTCCTGCAACCTTATTTTTGCGTGCTCTTTCCCTCCCCGCCTCCTTCACAAAATAAGCACAAGCACCAGCAGCAAAATCAGCACGAAAATTAACACCGCGATACAACAACTACTCAAGCCATCCTCGTTCTCTTTGACTAATTTATTCATCCTCTTCATTCCTCCCTGTAGCCTCCCGCTCACTCGATCGGTTACTGTTTCTACTTCTTGTAACATTCCCGTTTGTTCTTCTAATTCTCTGCCCATGTCGTCGGCTTGTTGACGGAGGTTTCCTACTGTATGAAATACGCTGTCGAGTTGCTCATCTTGTTGCTTCAACATTTGCATTTGTTGTTGGTGTTCGAATTCCGCAGCGTAGTCATCGTCTAGAGGTGAGCCGGTATTATCATCATTATATGCATTCCCCCCAATCCCAGAATTGGAGGATGCGACGCCCATGGTTTTCTCAAGCTCTTCCCGCATGTCATCTACCTCACCCCCGATCTCCTCTATCATCCGTACTCGACGAGATACTTCTTCGATTTGTAGACCATATTTGTAGGGGTCTGCTTGAATTGCGGATATGGAATCGCGAAGGTCCTGCAGGTCGTCGGTCAAGAGGGAGAGGGAGGTGGTTAGGTCGGAGCGGGCGGAGAGGAGTTCCGGAGTTGGATGTGGAGATTTGGTTAGAGAATGGATGCGCAAGTAGGAAGTAAAGAGGGGGCGTGTGAGGGATAGTTGGTGGTGTACATCGCTGGAGGGTCATGTTAGTTGAGGGTGTGAGGGAATTGTAATGGATTATGCCGATTGGAAATATATTGAATAGTAGATTGTGCGCGGTTTTGAAGCATATGCGGGGAATGAAATATGCGCGTGAGTTCATAAGATAAGTTCACGCGAAATGATTGGAAAGTGAGGAGCGGAGAGGGCTGGATGTGTATGCATTGCATACATATGGTCGCAGAGAAAGATTGCAGGCCCAGCCCAGGCTTCTTGTGCGAAGAGAGTGGATATAAGTGTACGAGGGGTAAGGCAGACTGCGGAAAAACCAACAATCCCCAGAGCCCAGAGGGCTAAAGCTGCAGCGTGACGAGACCCAGAAGAAGGCTAGATAAACTTACGCTTGTACTTGTAGAAAAGGATCATCTTCATTCGTAGCGGACATCATCTTGAACGAGAGTTTTCTTAGAAGTATTGAGCAGCTCAAAGCCGCAAATGCCGTTTGCGTAATCCACGGGCAATGCTGTCTTTATGTAATCGTAATCTAAGACACTGATGTAACGATAGTCGGTTGAGCCGCAACTTGTTTATACGAGGAGCTCTCCACAATAGAGCTAGCTACCAGATTTATCGGCACAGAAGTAATATACGAGCTCACGAATCGATTCAACTGATAGGCAGCTGTGAGAGAAATCGCTTAGTTAAGGTAGAATGGTATGCATGAATAGAGAACAGATAAGATGGATCATGCAGTGATCTTGAGATTGATATCCGAGATTGGGCGTTTTCAATGACAAGGCTGACAGATCATTCTGCTTACATATGCACGGGGTCCATCAACATTTCGCCGTTAGCGGCAACAATGTCCGATATCTCGTACGTACTAGTAAGATGCATTCAGTCAGGCCTCACCTCCTGATAGTATCTTCACAACACAGAAACTCGGATCCCCTCCTACATACATCGTGTAGCCCTGGTAGGCAACGGACCAATGGACGCTCCAGCCTGTTATGGTGAACATGGGAACCAATGAAGTTTTGAATCTTCAACCCTACCGTCATCTTCATCTCTCCAATCCCATCATCATGTGGCCACACCAAGGTTTTCGATGAGACACAAACAAGGCAAAGAGGCAAACGTATGTTTACTTGCAGACAATGGCGGGGAATACAAGCAGCAGCGACAACGAATCAAAAAAGAAATGCTACAAGATGTGCTATAAGAATGCATTTAGAGTGGGTGGAAACAATTCTTTACTGGCTTCCCCAATTCTGTTCTTGCATCGATTTTGAGGGCGGCAAACTGCATTTTCTGCACAACCACTACGAACCAACTTGACCAACTGCATTAAAGGCAACCCAAGAATCCGTAGTCTAGCAGATTTTGATACTACCAAACCTTGTAGGAAACTCCAACTGTTGAGATATTGGAACTTAGTTCAGTAATTTCAATAAGCTCGTATTTTCTAACCAAAGATATGCTGACAAGAGACTTCAACAAAATCCCAAGCATTTGGACCCGGTGCGAACTTTGCCATTTCCATGACTCTTCCATGTAGACTTCTTCATATTGTGTATTTGCTATTGTGTTTTCATCCGGTTTATTCTTCCAGGACGACGTGGCCAGCGCCTCTTCATCTCCTTGCATATTACATACCTTTGAGTCACGGCCACATATTTGACGTAACTCTCTTTAGCCTGGCTTTTGGGTCCAGCTCCTCGTACAAATGGGTACAATTGCAACTGTTTCTGTCAGACGGGTACCAGTATCGGAATTTATCAAGCTAGTGCGGCAAATCACATGGGTTTGTTGTCTGTTCCTTCCTACATTCATCACATTTGTATCGGGCTTTCTTATATCTCATTATGGCCTAGAACAACTACTAGGTAGTCAGCAAGTTACTCCGCGCCTGTTGCCTACTTTTGTGTCAGAACTTTCTCTTAAATTCTTTCATGCTCCACTAGTAAGTTAAGCTCTACAAAAGGGATCGCTGTGGCCGCCCATTCGTTGCTTGATATACAAAGAGAAAGGTGCGGCTCTCGATTTCGTTGTCCTATTCGCAGGAAGTTTCCAGACGATATCCCAGTGACATGGTACCGGTTGTCTTTAAAATTAAACTTACCATATTTCACACACATCACATCATAATATGGGTTTTATTTAAGCCAGTGAATCAGAAGAGGCAACTACACGCCATTCACGCCGTTTATACCGTGCCGAGTGGTCCAATTGTGGACACTGCATATGCGCTCTTTCCCTACTCTGAAGTGTGATTTGTGTTTCTTTAGAGCTCGACACAGGAACTCTTAACCTTGTCTATCAAAGATTACACATACTTTACGCCTAACAGAGATCCACCATATACTTTGCAGATCACTTCTACACAACACCCATCACCATTTCTTGAAGTGTTCACGTTCTTCATTCATCTTCGCCATCCCGTTCCTTCAAACGTCTTTTCCACTTGTTCGTTCAATCTAAGATATCCCCATCAAGTAAAGAGATAGAACGAAATGGATCTCGATGCCGTTCTAGAAGCTCTACACCAGAATTTATCTGTGTCATCTAACACAAGCACAACGGCAACTTTACTCGGCGGTCTATTACCGACCACCCTTCTCGAAAATCTCGTTCCCGGATATGGCTACATTCACAAGATTGTTCTACAAACCGTTGGTTTTGATATCACGCTCCTTGTATCTCTCTGGGCTGCTTTATGGCTGGTAAACAAGGCTTTCGATGCATTTTATTCGTGGGGATGGTCATTCGTGACATTATACTGGATGTCTGATATCTCTATTAGTAGCAGAGACGAAATTCACGACGAAGTCATAGAATTTCTGGCACACAAGTATCAAATGAAACCTTCTCGCTCTCTTCAGGCAGAGACAGCACGACGGGGATATTGGGACCTTGATAATGAGGACTCGGTTACCTTGACACAGCTCGACGGAACCGGGATTATACAATGGCTCAACTTTGCTGATCAAGATTCCAAGACTAAGCCACAATTCACGCCGTCTTTGGGAGCCAGTCATACTTTTTGGCATAATGGTAGATATTTCAGGGTTAGAAGATCGGAAAAAATGGTCTTTGAATCCTCCTCGTATGGTAGCCCAGTATCTGACCGACAAGTGCTGCTCATCTCTTGTTATGGTCGTAGCACAATACCTATTAAGGAATTTCTTCAGGAAGCCAAGGATTATTCAAACAGAAATCATAGTGCAAAGACTGTCATTCGTCGACCTGCAAACAAAGAGCGTCGAGCATGGGGAGGTCGAAGCTCTTGGACCGAGGTGGCGAGAAGACCTTGTCGTCCAATGAGAACTGTAGTTTTGGATGAGGTTATGAAAACTAAGGTACTACGTGATATCAACGAATACTTGAACCCTTCAACTGCTCGTTGGTATGCCATCCGTGGTATACCTTATCGTAGAGGGTACCTCTTTCATGGACCCCCAGGAACTGGTAAAACTTCCTTAACCTTTGCCCTTGCCGGCGTCTTTGGTTTGAATATCTACGTTGTTAGCTTGCTAGAGCCTACACTCACGGAAGAAGAACTCGGGAATCTCTTTACCAACTTGCCACCTAGATGTATTGTACTATTGGAGGATATCGATACCGCAGGTCTAACGCGAATCAATGAAGATAAAGTTGAGTCGTCAGATGAATCTAGTTCTGAAAGCAGCAGTAGCGAAGATGAAGACGAATTGGCCACGAAGAAATCACGAAGAAAGGGCAAGAGTAAGAGCAAGAGTAGATGTAACAAGGGTAAACGAAGCAAGAAAGGCAAGAAAAGTAAGAAAGATGATGATGAAAAGAAGGGAATCTCATTGTCCGGTCTCTTAAATGTAAGCTTCCACAGTACTTCACGCATTTAAAAGTCTGAGAGTCTGACTATTTCTAGATCATTGATGGTGTGGCTTCACATGAAGGCCGTGTCTTAGTGATGACTACCAATCATCCTGAAAAGCTAGACGAAGCTCTTATCCGACCAGGCCGCGTAGATTGTAAAGTTGCATTCACAAATGCCACTCGTCATCAGATCAAAGAAATTTTTGAGAGAATGTACTCCAAAGACCCGCCACGGGAGAAACTTATCGCTACTACCTCACCAGCTACCGAGCCCATTATCCAAGAAATACAAGTTCCTACCGAAAGAGAAGAAGAAGAAGAGACTCCCCTTCTCATCCCAACTTCAGATGCCCCCAGCCAAGAATCGGAGAAGACATATTCAAATTTAATTTCAGATTCACTTTCGGAAAATCGTCCTCTTACACCACCAGATACTCCTATCGCCGCTGTAACTGAGACTTGTGCTGGAACTGGAACTGAAATAGAAGCTACTAATCCAACTGGAAAGAAAGCCCTCACAATAGCTGATATCGAGAAGAATGGCGAAGAAGAAATATTGGAGGAAGGGGAGCTCAAGATGTTGGCCAAGCAGTTTTCTGAACATATCGAAGACTATATGTTTAGTCCAGCTGAGGTTCAAGGATTTCTTTTGACGAGGAAAAAGGCTCCTAGAAAGGCTGTTGAAGAGATTGGAGCTTGGGTGCAAGTCACAAGGAAGAGTAAAGTGGAGGGGCAAAAATTCACATAGGCGCGTTGGGGGGAGAGGTGGTCTGATGGGTTGGGTGAATCAGTATCGATGTTCTTTTACGCAGTGCATGATTAGTTAGTTGATTGGGCTTGCTCTCGGAAACTTGATGAGACACGAGACGCGGTGTACTATACCTACATAGTTTGTACATAAGAAACGAGGATTGATGAGAAGGAGAAAAACGAGAGAGAAAAAACAACAAAAAAATAAGAGCAGTCATTGGAGGGAGATGATCTTAGCGATAGGATGCACGACCTTTTTTTTAATCAAAATGGCGGGAATCTAGTTGCTTTCTTGATTCGCATATTTTGCTTTTGCATTCCCATTTTTTATCATAGGGTGAGGTTGGTGTTGTTTATCAACATCTTCTTTTGTCATTAAAGTCGGCGGCACGTAGCATTTCCTATTTACAAATGAAATAGTGGTGTGTTTCGTCTGCTATTGGATACTCACTTACTGGATATCCAAATTTGGGAGACATGGCTTTTCAATTTTTCCTTTTTTTTCATCCTATAAAAGGGGATTTGAATAGGAGGGATGGCGGGATAAGTGAATGGATCATTTGTGGGTAAGAAGTAGTGAGTTCGCTTTTGAGGAATGTATTTCTAGGGGTATGAATGAGAGAGCAAGGGTCAAAATAGGAATGAATGGAAAAGGAAGGGAAGGGGGGGAAAGGCTGGGTAGAGTGACTGGAGATAAAGCGGAGATGAGAGTTGGAGGTGGTTCAGGCGGAGATGGGATTGCAGGATGGGGTCTGGGGATATGATATGTTCATTGGGGGGAGAGGACAGGGCAGGTCTTGTATATGATTAAGATTCGTAGTTTCTGATATTCTAATTTGATGCGTTGATTTTTTACACGGATTTGGATTGTGAGTTGTGAATTGTGAATTTCGTGGATTGATTGATTGATTTGGTGTGTAGGGGGAGGGGGGGTATGATGATAGTTTGGTCAAGTATCGTATCGTATCGTTAGAGGTAAGAAGTAAATAGGGGGGAGGAGGGGTAGTGGAACTGGGTATTGATTTGACGGGAGTGAGTGCATCAATAATATGATTATAATAGTGGGCTAGGAATAATCTTACTTGGATTCTGGGTTGGAAATGTAGATAATAGATAGTCAGTCAAATGGAGTGAGGATAATTTGCTGTTGTGGTGGGTGGATGGAATCTAGGGGTTTGAGTTTTGAGTTTTGTGTTGAATATTGCATGGATGATTTTGTTATGTTTTAAGGGGTGTTGGGTTGTGTATGTTATGTCATGGTGAAGTTGCAGAACTGGAGATTCGAATGCTAGCTAGTATTGAGTAATATTAATATGGATGGATGTATATATTTTATGTTTTATATTTTACATTCCATAATCCCTTCCTTCATCAGACGAATTGGATGGAGTTCGATAAATCAACGATGTGAATTCTCTCACTCCTACAACAGAGCTGGCTAAGATTAATCCACCCTCGGATTCCCTCTAGAACTTCTCAGAACTTTGGATGATAAACAAAACGAAATCCAATTATAAATAAAACATCATCCAGAGGTTGATTATTAGACTTCATTTCCCACTCACTGGATATTCAGCCCTCTCAAATGTCCCAACACGGAACCTAGTCGTCTCAGTGCTTTTAAATTTCCCTTCTCATTCCCTCCTTCTTTATCTCCATCACTCTTCTCCTCTTCAGTTTTGAATTCTTCTCTTGCTTCTCTGACTAGAGGTAATAATCCCCCCCAAACTTCATCAGTGTACCCTTTGAGTACACCCTCCCAATCACTTTTCCACTGTTGTTTTCCTGTTCCCTGTCCTTTCCCTCCACGTTTTGTCTCTCCATTCTTCTTTTCCTTCCTCACTCTCCATTCAATTCCCCGGAAATTTAATACCTCGCCTTCAAACTCATCATCATCATCTTCTTTTCTCTGTCTTTCTCTTTCCCTCTCTCCTCTCCATCTCTCCTCCGCTTCTCTCTCATACAAAGGAAGAAGATTCAACGGATTCTCCGCATCAATACCTCCATGTACCACCCCCCCTTTATCTTTTACCTCCTCCGGAAAAAAATCCCTCGTAACCTGTATAATCCTATCCCGTTCCACAGAACTCATACCCATCCACTCCCCCTCATAAGCCTTCATTTCATCTCCCTCTATTTCCGTCTCGCTCAATCCCTGACTCATTCCAGTAATCTCATCATCGAAAGAAGCTTCTCCAATTCGAGATAACAAATTGCGAACTTCGTCTCCATCTCTACTTTCTTGTTCTTGCACGGATGAGCCTTGGTAATAGCTATCCATGTACTCGGACTTTTCATGGGTAACCGTATCCATAGCTTTTTGACGAAATTCCGCTGCTGTCAAATTATCTGGGTTCCAGGCTGGCAGCGGCTCCAAATGATAGACCACCGGTCCTTGTGTATTTACAGCGCGAGGCCCAGAATGAGCACTATGCTGATTATCAATTTCTCGTGCAGCTTGACTCCATGAGTCTTCGAAAGCTTGGTTTCCCACTGGATTCGAAGAAACACCGGTAGGCGCAGGAAGAACCCCATATTGAAATTGGTCTTCCTGCATGGCTTGCAAATTGTTCGTATGCAACCCATTAAAAGATCCCATATGACCAGCCTCAAAGCCAGAATCACCCGCAGGAGTAAGAGAAGGAACACCGTC
Source organism: Botryotinia calthae (assembly GCA_004379285.1). NCBI lineage: Eukaryota > Fungi > Ascomycota > Leotiomycetes > Helotiales > Sclerotiniaceae > Botryotinia > Botryotinia calthae. Next base: position 45,273 of record PHWZ01000062.1, read on the forward strand.
CAAAAACTCAGAAAATTCACTTTCACTCTGCTGTATCCATCTCGCTCTTTCACCCGCTCCCACACCATTCCCATTCAAATCTCCACTTCCTCCAGTTCCTTGGATATCGCTAGTACCCGTAATTCTCGAGCTCCTCATCCCAAGAGCATTTCCATTTCCTCCAGAGATCGAAGAAGAACCATCCAAGAACCCAGAATTTCCGGCGTGCATTTGCGTATACCCTGCATTTCCATTTCTATTTCCATTTGCATTTCCACTCGCACTCATACTCGCACCCCCCTTCCCATTCCCCACCGATGCAAGTAACCCCTGCGCATCTCTCCTCAATCGCACTCCCCCAACACCAACACTCCCCGCAAAAACATCTCGACCCAATCCCGCTGCCGAAGCACCAACGCGGTTGAAGAGAGAGGGAGTCAGTTGTTCATCTTGTCGACTGGGTGTGTTGTTTGAGATCATTTGCGCTGGAGCTGCAGCTGTAGAGGAAGCGGAAGCGGAAGATAGATCAGGAGCCTTCCCTTTCCCTTTTGAATCGCTTGAGGTCATGGTATGATGTATTCCGGTGTTTAGATAACAAGAGTATGATATTGAATTATCCTTGGATTGTTCGAATGAAGTGATGAGATAGTAGAATTTTATGATTTATATCGTCCAATATAGCCAAGCAAATCAAACCATACACATAAGTATACAATTCTTCCAGAGGTTGTTCTTCAGACCATACGATCGAACAATCGAAATAACAAGATACAACGAGGCTCATTCAACATTAATATCGTTACCGTCACTAGAAGAAGGTGCTAGCCTGAAATAGGCATATAACATGTAATTAGCTTCATGCCAGAGCCTTTAGAGATATAGCTGATTCAATAGGAACTAATTCCATTACAATAAAATCCATATTTCTGGTGATATACATAAGGAGGAATTCCTGTTTTCGGCTTCAGCACTCTTCGATTTTTCAATTCAACAAATCAATTCGGCGCATTTACACCATTCGGATTTCGTCCCGCTTTTCGATATGGTTAGGACCCACTTTCAATCAGTTTTCAGTTTCTAGATCGAGATTCGCTAAGCATTGGCTAAATTGGGATATTCGCAACTCCCTAATTAAGTTTTATAAGTCTTGGGATCTTATATTCGAATTCAAAATTTAGCAAATCAAATCATTCAAACGAATCAATAATACCTCAATTATATTAGACGCATCAGTCAGCTTATCATCTGTTTACTATATATAAACAAATCAGGCCTAAGATGGATACTTGTGGAAGAGATTACTGAGAATAAAAAGCGAAATATCAGGAGATAATATGATTAGTCAAAATCTGTATATAATTCGATAGGGTAGGTGGTTCAATTGAAATGGTTTAAATTCGTAGAGACTCATTGATAAGAAAGAGAGCAAAAGAAGGTATTAGCCTGAAATAGATATATAACAGGTAATTAGCTTCATACCAAAGCCTTTAGGGATATGGCTGATTCAATGGTAAATAGTTCCATTACGATAAAATCCATATTTCTATCGTCATATTTATTAGTTAGTTGCCCTTCCGTACATCCCCCATTCCCTTTCCTCTAGCTCAATCCATTACCGAACAATCCCGCATTCCGGAATTGCTCCCCCACCACATCTCCTCGGTTGAAACTACCTTGTTTGACCATCCGCCATCTGACATGTGACTCTACACTTGGCTCTTGTTACAACAAAGGACCTGTAAATTGAAGAGGAAGTCGCAAGTGTAACAAAAACTATCTCTCAACCCCTTAAACTACCGATGAGCAAATAGGATTATGAACCAAGACATCAACATTTAAGCGCATTGACTAGCAGCCGTATCAAAATTCATGTAAAGATATTTTTATTCAACAACCACAACAACACCTTATATACGGGTACTACAAGTTGGCACGCCGAAAAAACCGCAGACAACAACAACAACAACAACAGATATCATACTAATCCGCTCCAATTCCCAACCGGCTATGCTACAATCCATGCCCCTTTCGTGTCTAGCTCAAAGATTCATAGATCATTCCTGGTCTTGGAGTCATATCCATTTCATCTTTAATGACCTTCTTCTCCTCTTCCGACCTTTGCCTTTCCTTTTCTCGGTCGCTTGTCATATAAGCACCCCCGTAACCCCTAGCCAGACCCTGAGCCATTACTCCATGTGCAAAATTTGAACATTTAGTATACACGCTTGAAAGGTGGGACAGCCTTGCACTCATTCTCATCCAAGGTGTGGCCTACAACAGCTCTGTAGGTCAAATCGGTCTTTCCTTGTGGCTTCTTTTGGAAGGTCAAAGAATGCTTCATCCATTCCTTGTCATCTCTCTCTGGGTAATCTTCACGGGCATGTGCTCCACGAGATTCCTTTCTGGCGGCAGCTGCCTCGGCGGTTTGAACACTATATCAAGTTAGTATAAAATTCGCTAAGATTCGGAAGCATACGCAGGAAAAACATACGCGCAAGTCAACAAGTTCCTCAATTCTAAAGTCTCAACCAAATCTGAGTTCCAGATCATGCTTCTGTCTTGAGTCTTAATATCCTTGAATGTTTGATCAACAGCGTTAATCTTTGTGACACCCTCATCCAAACTCTCTTGAGTTCTGAACACACTGACGTCTGTCTGCATAGTCTTTTGCATGGCTAGACGAACATCGTGTGTGCTCTTGGTACCATCAGCAGTTCTAATTTGGTCAAGAACACTGATAGATTCGGCACCAGCATCGGCACTGATCTCCTTGTGTGGCATTCCTGGTTCGAAGTTATCGCGAATGGTGTGGGATACAGCACGACCGAAAACAATCAAATCAAGAAGTGAGTTGGCTCCAAGACGGTTGGCACCGTGTACGGAAACACAAGCAGCTTCACCACATGCGAAGAGACCTGGTACAACTTGATCCTTACCCTCAGCATCAACAGTGAGAACCTCACCAGTGTACTTGGTTGGGATACCACCCATGTTGTAATGGACTGTTGGAAGAACTGGGATAGGTTGCTTTGTAACGTCGACACCAGAGAAAATGGATGCGGTCTCAGAGATACCTGGGAGACGCTCGTGGAGAACATCAGGTGGAAGATGACTGAGTTGGAGATAGATGTGATCCTTGTCTGGACCAACACCACGTCCGTCTCTGATTTCCATGGTCATTGATCTAGAGACAACGTCACGGGAAGCCAAATCCTTGGCAGTTGGTGCGTAACGTTCCATGAATCTTTCACCCTGAGAGTTAAGGAGATATCCACCCTCACCACGAGCACCCTCAGTAATCAAGCAACCAGCGCCATAAATACCAGTAGGATGGAATTGAACGAATTCAAGATCTTGGTTAGGTAATCCGGCACGAGCAACCATAGCCATTCCATCACCAGTACAAGTGTGTGCGGATGTACAACTGAAGTAGGCACGTCCGTAACCACCGGTGGCCAAGACAGTGTTGTGTGCGCGGAATCTGTGCAGGGTACCATCTTCTTGGTTGTATGCAATAACACCCTTACATTCTCCATCCTCCATGATCAAATCGAGTGCGAAATATTCGATGAAGTAGTTTGTGTTGTGTCTTAAGGATTGACCATAGAGAGTGTGGAGAAGTGCGTGTCCAGTTCTGTCAGCAGCTGCACAACATCTGTATGCTTGTCCACCCTTTCCGAATTTTTGTGATTGACCACCGAAAGCACGTTGATAGCTAGATAGACATTGTTAGTATAATAGCACAAATGAGCTACCAGTCATTCTTACATCTTGCCGTCATCAGTTCTTGAGAATGGGCAACCGTAGTTCTCCAACTCAATGACAGATGCTGGCGCTTCTCTTGTCATGTAATGAATAGCGTCTTGATCTCCCAACCAATCTGAACCCTTGACGGTATCGTACATGTGCCATCTCCAATCGTCCTCGTGCATGTTACCCAGAGCAGCATTGATACCTCCTTGCGCGGCTACTGTATGTGATCGAGTTGGGAAAAGCTTTGATATGCATGCAGTGTTGAAACCAGCCTCGGCAAGACCGAATGCTGCTCTTAAACCTGCTCCTCCAGCACCAATGACAATAGCGTCATATTCGTGATCCTACCCCAAATAATCAGACACAACATCCTTCACAACTAAAGTCGAGATACGTACAACGACCGGGTATTTATTGCTCACGAAAGGCGAAGCTTCCTTTGCTCTCAGAGGCGCATGTGTAATGATTCGAGCTGCAGATTCGACATTAGCCAATGGTCTGAATATTAAACGATGTGGCAGATCTACCTGCAGGTCTCGTCGATGAGAAAGATCTAGTTTGGTTCTTCAATGCCTTCGAGAACTACGATCATGGCCAAAAGATTAGCATTGTTGTTCTTCTTTTCTTCTTCTGTCCTTACCACGAACGCGGGGCCCGAGGTTAGAGAGTGGAACATACCGAAGGACCAGATGTGAATCTACGCATAGCAAATGAAGACATTGTGTAGAAATATTATGGATAGAAAGAAGAGGAGAGAAGAGCGTGCAGCACCAGAATTAATATCTTTCTCTATTATGGACCTTTTTCGAGAATGGCAACGGAGGCAACTCAGGTTAGTCCAAGGGCGTTTCCAAATCTTCAAATTCGGGATTAAACAATAGCGATGATGGCTCGATGCTTCCTTAGTAAGCAATTTTGGTCAATCGGACCAATCAAAGAAATCTATTTCCAATTCTTCTCATTGTACGTTCCGACCACAAGTAGCCGAAAGCCGGAAAAAAACGAACACCAGAATTCGCAAAACAGGAGCATTGTGAAGAAGTCCGTTGATTGAATCAATTATTCTAATCTTCTGGGAAGCTCGATATCTTCAAGATGACTCTCAAACATATACCAAGAGACAAATAACCATTTCAGCTGATTTTTAACCAGAAATATTGAACGGTTGATTTGTTATCAATTTCCATACAGAAGATCGATGTGGTTTTGGCCTTTGCGTATGTGTATGTAGGTAAATTTCGTATTCGGGAATGGGGTAAGGAAAAACCGGCAAGACCCTCACCTGAAGTGGAGACCTTCCCCAAGGTATACTCGAGTAACGTCAACAAGACAGCTTCGCCTCTTGTACCACCAGCATCATACCTTTTTTATCTTGATGTTTGTAAGCTTGAGGATATCGACATTGTGATATTCAGCATCTGGAGCGGAAGCATCGAGCTGTAGTCGCCTTTCAAATCAAATCAACTCGACAGGGAGAATACCAAGTGGTTTTGTCGAATACCGGAATTAGTTTTTGCCACTTTCAAAGAGGAACTCTGCTCTAGTATTCTCACGCAATACTGTAGCATAATAGGTACTTTTCGAATCACAACGATGAAATATCTTCCTATTATTCTGCCTCCATGGCAGTGGCCTCCGGAGGGTTAGCGAAGCGTCATTTCAATTGTCTGGTTCTATTCTATTCATGGGGGCAAGCCCCCAAACCCCCATAGCTCGCTACGCTCGAAGGTCTGCTTTCTCTCGATTTTACAGTATAATATTTCCTTACACATACAGTCTGCATTATGCCTTCATTCACATGGATGCTTGCTCGAAGTCTCATCTAGACGGCAAACCTGCATCTTGCCATTACATATCATATATATGTGTGCTCCTGGAACCATTTATTTGGGATGATTTGAGTGGCACAAAATATGTTATGGTTGTTTCATGCCCCAGCAATCGGCAACGTGGAGTGCGTCAAGCGGATAATTTGTTAAATTCTTGGCACGTTAGTCTACTACAATCCTTCTCTTCACTCGTGGTAATGAGGTCGAAATTCCCTTGCATATATCACAAGTTATAAGATGTCAAGCCTTCTTCCCCACAGTTTTGCCGGCAGAGTACCTCGTGGTCATTTTGAAAGTATGTGATGAACAGGATGAATACCGGCAAAAAGTCTGCACGCTGCCGACTTATATCAAAATATATTGGGGTTTAATAAAATTCCGTCCTTCATGTATCACGTTCTCCGGGAAGACCGTCCGTGTAATTTACAATAGTAAGAAATATTGCTCAAACGACCAAACGGATAATGGCCTGTCTATCCTTCAAAGTCTGGAGAAATCTTGGCTCTTTGTTTTGTTTCCAGAAAATGGTTACTTCTCCATTTCCCGCCAAATAGATCGGTTCATTTCATCCGTCACTTGTCATGACATTTTAATGGCAATGCTCTTCTTGAACCCGTATATAGGTAGGATCGTCTGCCCACGTTAGAATACTTTCTCTGAGATCTCTCCCTATGTACATTTCTTAAAACGTTTTGTGAAAAGGTACCAATATGCGGCTCTCGGGTCTACTCTATGGCATCATTGCCCTTGCTTCTTATGGTTGGTTTTATACCCAAAAGTAGTAGACTCGCACACACATTTTAACAATTTTTAGCTGTTCGTGAGGTATCAACTCAAGACTTCGCGGCGCATGGCTATTATACCGAACCAAATACTGGCATTACGTTCTATACAAGCACCGAAGTTAATGGCACGATAGTGGGTGATGGGGAATTCTCATTGGTTTCACAAGGGGGTTACACCTTTGGAATGGCATTGCCACCCAGTGCACTGACTACAGACTCCTATGATTATATTGGCTTGATCGTGAGTTCCGTTCATTGCTCCAATGTTCCAACAGCTGATTGAAACAAGATTGGGTCACTTCCAAATGGTACAGGATGGAGTGGTGTTGTTCATGGTCAACAGCTCAGTGCTGCAATGCCAGGGCATTTGCTGTTGATTGCTTGGCCTTATAATGGCCAGATAATTACTTCATTCCGTTATGGGTAATTCCTTTTCTGCACATTCACATCCATGATTATCGTAGGCAATAAGCTAATAGACCTTCAATAGTTCCTATGCCACGCCCGTGCTATATGGCGGATCTGCAAGCGTAACACAGCTTTACTCTTCAATAAATTCTACACACTGGGTTCTTGTTTACAAGTGTACCAATTGCTTCAAGTTCGACGACCCGACTCAAACAGCATACAATGTCAGCACATCGGCAGGTGGCTTCGAGTACGGATGGGCTCAAAACATTGGCGCTCCAGATAACCCTTCTGATCCTGCTAATGCGGTTCTATATCGTAAGAATTTTGTCTAATTCGACACCTCTTGGGTTTATTAACGACAATTTCTTGCATTTTGTGGCACATGCAATACAGTTTCCTTTCATTGCTACCTGTTGTTATACATTTACTAATAGCTGCAGAGCACAATAATGGCATGGGAGAGTTTTCCATTAAGGTGGCTTCTGCAACTCAGTCATCCTATTCAAAATGGGCTTCGATGACCGCTACCATCACAGCAACCACCGGCACAGCCACTGCGACGACCACTTACTCTACATCACCGATACCGACTTCCACATCCTATGATTATATTGTTGTTGGCGGAGGGGTGCGTATAATCTTTTTCTCTAGTACTTTCTTGTCATAGAAGAGAGAATCACGTTATTTCATCATTCCTTTTTGTGAGAATGTTTGATTCTGCATACTGAAAATTGTTTGCTATAGGCTGGAGGAGTTCCGATGGCAGATAAACTTGCGCAAAGTGGAAAGTCCGTGCTCTTAATAGAAAAGGGGGTCGCTTCTTCAGCTAGATGGGGTGGGAGTAAGTATCAGAATAATCTCAATGTTATATCCGCTAACAATGCTTAGCGATTCGACCCGAAAGTGGCTGGCTTGCTGGATCCAATCTTACGTGGTTTGATGTTCCAGGAGAATGCAATAGGATCTGGCACGGTGGGTCTGTTGGCGTCGCTTGTGATGATATCGATCAAATGGCTGGGTGCGTTTTAGGTGGAGGTACTGCCGTCAATGCGGGATTATGGTGGAATCCAGATCCATCAGATTGGGATTACAACTTCCCCCCTGGATGGCAATCAAAAGAAGTAGCAGCCGCCACCTCGAGAGTCTTCAGCACGATTCCCGGCACGGATCACCCTTCAATGGATGGTAAGCTATATCTTCAATCAGGGTATAATATTGTCGCAGGTGGTCTCAAGAACGCTGGCTGGACAAACGTTACGGCGAACAGTGTGCCGGCTCAGAAGAATCGAACATTTGCATATACACCATACATGTACATCAATGGAGAGCGTGGTGGTCCACTAGCAACATATCTAGTGGATGCAAACAAGCGCTCGAACTTTCATATGTGGCTCAATACTAGTGTTAAGAGAATCATTCGCGATGGAGGACATGCAACAGGTATAGAAGTTGAAGCGACAAATAATGGAGGCCGACAAGGAGTAGTCAGCTTGACTTCAGTTACAGGTCGAGTCATAGTATCAGCCGGTGCTTTTGGAACTCCCAAACTCCTTTTCAGAAGTGGCATAGGTCCCACAGATCAACTAAACGTAGTCCTTACCTCCACTGACGGACCAACAATGATCAACTCCAGCTACTGGTACAACCTACCGGTCGGCTATAATCTCGACGATCATCTCAATACCGATACACAAATATCACATCCGAATATCTCCTACTATGACTGGGTTGAAGCATGGAATACGCCCATAAGCGCAGATACGACCTCCTACCTAACCAAACGCACCGGTCCCCTTGCTCAAGCAGCTCCCGACATAGGCCCCATGTTCTGGGAACAGATAACTCCCGGCAATGGCATTCCCCGCACCATCCAATGGACCGCTCGCGTCGAAGGCGATGTTCCCACCGCCATGACTCTCTCTTCTTATCTCGGCCGCGGTCAGGTCGGTCCACGAGGTCGCACAACAATCAGTAAGGGTCTTACAATGTCCGTTTCTACCATGCCATGGGGAAATACGTATGATCTCGCAGCAGTAGCTACAGCTATTGATCATTTGGTAGCAGCACTTTCAACAGTTAAGAATCTCACATTCATCTATCCGAAACCGGGGATGACGGGCGCACAGTACGTGGCGAGTGTACCACTCACATATGCAAATATTGGGGCGAGAAGAGCAAACCATTGGTTAGGAACTGCGAAGTTGGGAACGGATTCAGGATTGACAGGGGGTACTTCTGTGGTTGATCTCAATGCGCTTGTTTATGGCACTGATAATATTCATGTAGTTGGTATGTATCCTATTTCTCCCGATCTCTTTCGTCTTGGCTACGGAACAAATCTCCAATATCCCTCATGAGTAAACATCTACTGATAAATCCAGATGCATCAATATTCCCAGGCATGCCCTCTACAAACCCCTCTTCTCTCATAGTCATCGCAGCCGAACACGCAAGTCAGAAAATCCTCGCATTACCTGCACTCAAAGCGCTTCCGCAATACGCACAGTGCGGAGGTCTCAGTTTCAATTATACGACGGGTGGTTCATGCGCCGCGCCTTATAAGTGTACGGTTGGAAATTCGTATTATTGGCAGGTAAGTTTACATTTCGAGTTTTACGCATCACTTTGCGCGTAATGAGATGGGATGACTCAACTAACAAAATACATAGTGTCTATGAGCTTCCGCAAATGGATGAAGGGAAATGCGCATCGGAGACGAATAGAAATAGTGGACAGATACTGAAGTTCATAGTTTACATTTACGCTTCTATTCTTTGCCAGATATTCATTCTATTGTACATACATATCTTTCCAATCAACAATCTAAATCTAAACCCGAATTTCCAACTATTTTCCCAATTCTAAATACCCGTTGCGAAAATCACACCCCGCTACTAAACCCTCACTCATCCATCGCTACCTACCCCATGTAATGCAAGAATGACATTCCACCCCATCCATTTAGCCTATGCACCCCAGATCACAATATCATCTCCATACATACCACATGCCACATGTCACATATACCCTACCTAGTATGAGTATGAGAAAAAAAATCTCCAGGATGGGTGTGGTGGGTGGTATTTAACGAGTTTCGGGATTTAGGACCGTAGGATCGGTTTCCTTTTTCTCCTTGGGTTGGGATTTTGGATTTTGGATTTGGAGGAATTGTTGATGGTTGTATTTTGGTGATTTTGGGGTTGTTTGTTTGTGCATTTGTTTGTTTACCTGCTTGATTTGTTATGGTGTGTGTGTTTATTTTTTCGTTGAGTAAATCTGGGGAAAAGGAGGGAGGGAAGGAGAGAAGCAAAGAAGGAAGGTGTAGAGAATTTGGAAAGGGATTGATATATCCGCGATTTTAGCATAAAGTGCGGGAATTGGATTTGGTTGGATTGGAGTTGGTATGGCGAGTTGGGATGTGTATGTTTAGGAGATTGACGTTTGTTTGTAGATTGGAGCGATTTTCTGGGGTACATGGTATATGTTAGGCTGGTGGGTGGATTGATTGATTGACTGGGCTTTGTGGGATGGGGGAGGGCAGAGGGCAGAGGGGAGAGAATAGGAAAATGGGGATAAATTGGTGGGAGAGGATGGGGAGGGAATTGTGAATTGTGAGTTGCGTAAGGCGAAAGGCGAAAGGTGTGAGGTTTAAGATGGAAGTACAAAGTACAAGAGTGAAGTGTGGTAGATTTGTTACTGATGAATGTAAGGTTATTGGTATAAAATCTAGATGAATGAATCAAAATGAAACACGAATGCCAGTAGATAGTAACTAGAAAGTTCTAGCAGATGGTGAGGATGGATCGGTATACTAAAGCACCAAGGGTTATCTTCGCTCACTACCTACCGTTATATCTACATCTACATCTACATCTCTACAAGATCTAGATACATCATTATCAGAGTGAGATAGTATGAATTCATCAAAAGATGTACGCGCTGTAGTGATGAAATGAACTTTCCTAATGTTTTTCAACATGGTTATAAGTTCGTTCTCACATTCTGAATCTTTCATCAGTAGTGACGGCTCGGGCGATGAACTCATCAACTGTTTCGTTCTTCTTGATACTTTTTTTTCTCTGCAAGCGTAACTTTTGCTTTGACTCTGATCTGTCTGGCCTCGAGATTAGTTCAATCGTATGAGATGAGGAGGGTGAGTGTATTTCCCAATCTTCGTTATGGAAAGGAAGGGATCCTCTTTTCCTTAGCGAATTAGTTTTGAATTTTTGAGTTTTATCACTCGGTTGTATTTTTGGACCATGCAAGTGTTTGATATAGTAATTGTGCCATCTGAAAAGTGTCGGAAACAGTACTTCAAGAGAGCAAAACATATATGTAGTTTGCGGATTGCTGGATGTCTTAATAGCCGTAATACTCTCAGGAGACTGAAAATCACTATTCGATGCGCATATGTACTCAATGCCATGATGAACGTCTGGTTTCGAGGAGAGGGTTAATATTGTCTTTATTGCTTTGTGTATTCTCTCGTAGGGATATTGCATATTATGTTCCTTCTCAGCCGACTCGATTCTCACTGTGTGCGATTCCATCCCGGAATACCCTCCACAGCTTATACAAATAATGCAAAGTTGTTGGTGCCTCGAAAAAGCCCTTGACGACCGCGTAGAGTAGTTTCGACTCTCATCATCACATTATCTTGTCACTTAACCAGCATTCGCATCTTCTTCATAACTGGCTCTAATATTCCTTCGTCATTTCTCATCTCGCCTACAACCCGACCCACAATGTTCCCCTAACAACATATTCCATGAACTCTTCCAAATTCGAAAGAACCAATCAGTCCTAAATTTACTCAATGAACTCCCTAGCTCTCATCTCTCCTCCTCCATTCCCAAAACTTCTCTAACTCCTTCGCCAAAATACCAAGTATCTTTTACTTTTACTTCAAGTTCTCACCATCACTTTACTCAACAACCCCCCTTCATTATATCCTTCCTATACACCTCAAATAATCGACCATCTAAACAATCACACATAAGCACCTACTAATTAGGCATAGTAAAAATCCAATCTCATCGCCCAGAAGTATTTCTACTCATCAGTCCTTAAGCCTTTGCTAACAAAACACTGCTTACATATAAGTCACATAGGGCTGAGATATTCACCGTTTACATACAAGCAAGCCATCATCAGCGCTTATTATCTAACTTTTCTCTGTTTACAAACTTCAAGCAAGTTAAAGTAACGAGATAGGTAAAGTATGGAACGAATTTAAACAAGAAGTCGGGTACTTGTTCTCTTCTTATTTTCTTTGAGGAGAGAACCGAAAAACAGGGAAAATGACCTCTAAAAAACAGAGGAGGAAATATAAACAGCAGAACTCACTCTCAGTAACAGAGACCGTTATTCAAACCAAGCAGAACACATACTAAGTATCTAGCTACCAACATCCAGCCCTTCATACAACACCTCAACACCCAACAATACAATCCCACACAAGCCAACTCGTCTATGGCTAACAACGTCAAAAATTTGCTTAGTTCCCAGAATGTAAACTCTCACGTCACCATGATCTGCATGGGTGTCATTCCCTCAATGGTATCCAACGACGTCAAGCTGGGTACTGAGAAATTCGCTAAATTCGATCCTCAATCAAGTCTTGACGGATTGGCAGCCCTACAAGACACCACTCAAGCCAACCGAGACACAGTTTCGCAGGCGACAGATGCAGCGCACACAGGTACCCAAATTCTGTCCATGAAAGCCAGCGACATTAAGTCCTCCCTCTCAGCTCTGGCGGAGATAGATGATGGTTCGAACAAGATTATCGATATTAATTCTATGATGACTGCACTTGAAGATTGTTTCCAGAAAGCTGCAGAAGGCATTTCTGGTGTTCCGATCAATTACTATTTGAAAGATATTTCAAAGAGTATGCTTGCCGAAACGTGGGTGGCTAAATACTATCCTGGTAAGTATATGGCTATTTCATATGATGATGTAGCTCCATCATTGGGACATCCAGATGCTTCAGTGACAGGAGGAAGTTCCGTTGGACAGAGTTCTGCTCCAGCGCCGGACTAGGTCTATGGAAGTTGAGGTTATTAAATAGTGAGAAAAATTGGGCTGGGTGTCTCGGTATGGTATCAAAGATAAGTGTAAAGGTTGAAGAATAGAGAAACGATAGGAATATTCCGGCAATTTTATTCATTATCAAAAAAAGTTATCAATGATCATAATTGTTCTTTTCCGTTCTTTTATATATATATATATAGATATAGATATTGAGTCAAGGTTCATCCGTGATATCCCACAAACCCGAATTACAAGTAGTCTGAGTTTCAAAGCAGAAAAAGAAAAAGAATTTGGAAATCAATTTGGCAACACTCCCTGCATCCACTTTCCAGTCTTGCAGAATGAAAAGGCTTTCTCTTGATATTTAGTATGTGCATTAGTACAAGTAGTATAGTCAGAGTATCCACTTAGTGTCGATTCTTGTTGATCAATCTATGGCAAAATAAAAACAAAGAAGAGCTGATAATGAGAAGTGTGGAGGATGAAGAGTTGTGATATTTCACTTTTTGATTTTGATCGAATCTGGTGGAATGGGCCGAGGCGTTGCCAAGGGTTCGGAATAAAGGCTTGCTTGATTTAATTCTCTTGCTTTGGGTTTGAGTGTTATAGAAGAGTATGGATTGAAGGAATAAATACTACAGTGTGTGGTGATTATCGAGTTTTAGGCTTATAAATAAATATTTCCCACTTTAGATTGTGTTTTGGTATGAATAGATTTTTGTTAAATGTTTACTGCAGACTCTGAAAATATAATTCTAGCCCTCATCAGAATTATCGCAACTTTCTAAGCCATCAATTGGGCCTCTTGGAACACAGTCGAAAGATTCTTAAGCATCACAGCTTAAGAAACAAAAGAGCTCAAATATTCAAGCAAACAATGCTTTGCCTCAAAAAGACAACTCATGTGTACATTTTTATATGCAGCTTAGTTAGTTTGGAAAAGACTCCCATTCGGGCTCCAGGCAATTCTTGTTCTGTCTCATTGAAAATCAAGGCAACTTGCCCTGGTATCTTTATCAATGTAATTGATCTGAATCCGTAATTTGGATACACTAAGGTAGGTGATAATTGACATCAAAATGATACGTCATCACTTGCTGAAGTAATGTTCATGAATGGACATGGAATTGATGGAACCACCTCTGCCCTATGATGTGTGAAACTTTCCATAGCTACCTGAAACATTGTGCAATAATTACTTGTGGAAATCATAGTCCATGTAATAGTATGAGGCTGCTCTGGCACATGATTGATGTCGGGCTATTGCATGTGTCTACGTTCTGGTTCAAGAGCCCGATAGACGGCTGGCTGCATGGACTAGATGGAGAAGTATCGTATCCAGATAAGATGAGTTGTACAAATGATGGGCGATCGTCGGAGGGCTGAGAAACAGATGATGAGAGGGCAGATATTTGTGTGAGCCCTATGGTGGAAGTACAAACACAAGGTGGGCTCGTTTGATATGTAGTGGATCTTCTGCTTGAGTTCCTACAGCATATAAGCATGACCACAAAGAGGAGGATTTGCTGTGGTGCCAGCTGACAAAAAGAGAAGTAGTAATGAGAGAAGAGCAGAGAATGAAAGGGCTGCGTTGAGAGAAACATGGCACTGAAACAATTCTTGGTCAAAGCAAGCTGTTGATTCGGTGACCTCCGAAATAGCGTCGAGCAAAACTTTCCTCGGAAGATTCTTCATCTTGAACAACACAACATCCGTTCCGTTCCATGGAATACTCGATAGCAAAATGCAGATTATGCATCAATCGATATCGTACAGTATCCGGCGCAAGGCGACATGACTGATGCTAACGAGAGGGGCAAGGATGCGTTTATTAATTCTGAAAGAATGTACGAGCCAGACATTGGAGCCGTCAAAAACCCACATATTGAAATGCTTCGCAATCTTGATGATAGTCAAAATGTGAGATGTCAAACTGCCATGAGACATGGATACATATTAGGAAATGATTCATAACCTTGGGCTGAGGAGACGGACCGAGAAATGTACACACAACAATAGAGAGCTGATAATGCAAGAAAGAACGAACGATTGAGTCCAATCCAACGGATGGCATATGAATGAAAGCATTCATGCAAAATGTTGTACAGAAGGAGCGGTGGAAGCTGGACGTTGAGGTTATTTCAACAGGCACATTATCGTAAAATGGAAGCTGCAGATCCGACCATGCCAAGACACCAAAACATCATTTTGTACCACCTTTCACTTATCCATGGATCATTTTTTGTCCCTTTCAGCTGTCAATATAGTCGGGTGTAATGATTGGATAAAATGAAGATTTTATGGAAAGTCTCCATTAATAAACGAATTTCATTGGTTTTTAACTATCAATAATTATAATTAGAACTGATAAACTAGTTGTCTAATTAAGCACGGTAATTAGAACGACCACCTGGTGGACCTACCTGGGGGACCTACCTAGTAGGGTTTGAACATCCGTTTAAACCTGTCACCAAATCTAATCTCTCCCCATCTCTTCGCTCTTGTCAGCAATTACCTACCTAGGGAGGCAGGTAGGTAGGTAGAGCAAAGCTCATACCCACACCAAGCGTACCAGGTATCTTGAGACATCTTTCACCCAAATCAATAGTAGGCAGTCCGAGCTGCAATTTGTGTATAGATGTGGATGGCATGCGGTATGGGGATGGCGGAGAATGATCCGCGAGGCAAGGGATGCAAAAAGAGTACGCACTCAACTCCAGTCTCACTATGTGGACATACACTCCTCTCAACGAAGTCGGCTCTTCCTTATATACCTACAGGACTAATAATACTTTTAATCGCATTGACAGAAAAGGCTCGAACCAGGGAAATGGGGACGAAACAATGGTTGATCGAAGTACCATGAAATTTAAGGTTTTGTGCCGATTCTAATCTGACGCGGATGCGGATGCGGGTGTTGACGCTGACGCTGATGCTAAGGATATATTGCCGTCTCGACTCCCAAATGAAGAGGTCACGATGATATGGGTTCCTTCCTTTTACCAACCCTAAGAATTGCAAAGTAAACAAAGACCAAGTCTTTACATTCATACCACCTAGTATTCTCGGCGTTATTCATGAAATAAACGCAGAAAGAAAGAAGTCTTACTTGCTCGAAGTTCTCAATCATCATATGCATTCGCTCTCGTGCTCGTTTGCTTCTTCCATTTCCCCTTCATCAACTTTTCATTCTGCCGAACTTCTAGACTTTTCTACTTTCACACATTCGTTTCAATATCCTAAACCTCTATCTACATTTGAATCTCATCAAAAAGAACTTCATCTTGGTACCCGGATACTTTAATGCTTCGAGACTTCGACGTTCAAGTCAACTTTATATCCATCGTTTCATAGAATTCCCTTCGAACCCACTTCCGAGTACTTGTACCATCTTGTATGCACAACATTTCCATAACCCCACGTTACTCAGAATCACCCCTCAGAGTTCTTCCCACATTACACTGCTGGTACTAAATACATTATGCAGCAATAAATAGCGGCCAGCAAACTCTTCAAGAACCCAGGTAGCACTGCAGTCAGATTCTCGAGTTAGGAAACAAACGGCGTTACATGAGATTTGACTCTTTGAACTTCCAAAAAAGCATCATACTGTCCCATTTTGCTTATTCTAAGATAAGGATTAGGGACTTGCATTTCCCCTGCATTTAATTCAGCAGCATTGGAATAGGGCCTGGTCGACATTCATACTGAAAATCGATCTCTTGTCTAGATACTTGAAGGATCACGGTTGTTACTCGGAGCCTTGTCAGAACTATTGAGCCTTTTCCGGTTTCCTGAATCGATATTGAGGAGATATAAATCTTCATTCTTGACAGACGATCGTGTCAAATGGTGAGATTGACTTGACTTGTGGTCCGAGAGATTAGGCGTATCTAGGAGTATTTGCTTTCTCTCCTCAATGGTGACTGGCGAAGGTTATAAATCCACGAATTTGAAGGTTCAACACAACCAACTGGACCGATTGGGTGCTTTGAGTGAAGAGTGAATCATTTGTTAACAAAATTGTCAACAAGCTCGGCCTTGAAGATTCTCCGAGCCGAATTGTTCGAATTGTCTGGAGAGAAAAACTACTGTAGCAACTCTGCTTGGTGCTTGTCTCAACTGGAAGATTTCACAAAATACTTCCCAAAGGAACTATGGTATGAAAGATTGTTGATACCGTATTATTTGAAGAACCAAGTCCACGCATAGTAAGTATTCCTTGTAGTGTTCGTACTCCCTCTTCATCGTGCAGATGAGTTTGCATATGCCGCCTTCATTATCATCGCTTCTATGATTTTTCTCAAAGAACAGTCAAAAAACATTTCCCTCATCCTATCTTCTGTCTTTGGGGGATACGTCCTGTTACACCATGTCCAAGTTTATTGCTAACATAATTTCAGACTCTTGTTCCTTGACTTGATCGCGGTACCTAATCTATGATTCCTCTTTCAGTCGACTCTCACCTAGAGTAATTAACTCTTGAAGAACAGATCTTGACAAACAGAGAGTTTGAGCAAAAGCTAAGCCATTTGTCAAATATTCCAATAGGAACATTCCGAGATTCACTTTCTCTCCCCACTAGCGTCGAACTCCTCTTCTTCAGCAATTTGAACTTCTCAATTTCGAATTTCGAACTTCAAACTTCAAACTTCAAACTTCGATCTTCCTCTCTCTACCACACAACTATTTACAGCTTATGCGAATCGACTATTAATCCGACCAGATCCTTAGTGATAGCATGGAATGATTCTGGTAGTTCATTTGTTACAATATTACACTATAATCTTGTACCATTCTCTTGACTTTATCAAGTCAAAGCTACTCGAGGGCCCCTCAAGTTGCGCCTTGTCTTCAAGAATTAAAACTGTGAGTTACATTTTATTATCATAACAGTAATCTTTCCAGAAAATCACAAGCATGAACCAGAAGTATTCTTGATACTAATCTCTTTGATTTACTTTGGTAGACCTACTACAATCTACCGTCCCTGGCACAGTCAAGTCTCAAACAACTTCCTACAAATTCCCACCAAAACAATAAGATCCAGAACTACTGTAAGTTTATATATCAAATGGAACATGCTCTTATCACTTGATGTCTGCAGCTATCCGTTGTCGCTTGACAAGATAGCTAACACTCTGCAGATTCCCACTCACAGCAAAAGTTGATTTGAAAATCCGTCAAGATGTTAGGAGTTGGACCAATGACATGTGAGTTTATTGTTTCGTTATATTATGTTTGTGGCATCTATAGTCACTTGCTACATGGTTCACGCCCAGTCATAACACTGCTTCACTTTTCACAATTCTGATTACCATCATTTCCCGAGCACCACAACACTCTCAATTCCGTCCTCTCAAATTCCATACTCGAGCATAACCTCATCATAGATCGATCAATCCTCCCTTATCAAAACCACTTACTTTTCTTGTTTTCTTATCCTCTCCCTGTTCTCTGAAAATATTCCCCGAAGTTGTTCGAATTTTAACTCCAACAGACCAAGCACCACCAAAACCAAAAAAACCGAAGTCTCATACAAGAGGTGCAACAATACCAGGAGCCTCAACACAAAGTTCTATACCTACCCCATCAACACCGGGCTCATCATTCAGCGTATTCAGTGGATATGCCAATGCACAAGTTCAACAATCTTCTCAGACTCCTCCACTACCATCAACCCCATCACTGCAAACAACAGGCTCATTCGACAGTGGTAACTACCACACTGGTCTCAGTGATACTTCCACTGGTACAAAGAAATCTGGTGGTTTCTTTCGACTATTTAGGAAGGATTCAAGACCTGATGGTACAAGAAGTATTGAGGATCTTCCCAGTCGAGGAAAGGCCTTGTATAGTCGCAGTGAAGATCCTTCTCCACTAGCGATAGACCCTGAGCCAATTGATCCAATCGATGAAATGGGTGTCTTGCCAACACCAGATTTCATTCGTCCTCTGCCAGGCCAAAGACTCATTCCTCGAAGAGAGCCAAATGCACTTTATAAGATGACATTGAATCCCGTTGCAAATACACAAATTGGAAGAGCCAGAGCTAGGGCTGCGGCTAGATTGACTGAGTCAATTTCTGAAATTTCAGAGTCTGATTGGCAAACTACCAATGCTGGTGATGAGGAGGAGTCGGCGATAGCTGATTCATCATCGTTCTACGATGAAACTTCTCGTGAGTTCAATGTGATGAACCTTAAAGAACAACAGGAATTTATTGCCATAGCATCAGCACCAACTGGTGACGATGCTGCAATCGTTGAATGGATCAACTATCTTAAGTCATACTCTAGCGTAAGAAACCAATTTCACTGATCTGACTTGTGAATCATTGAGGGCTACCCTTCACGCCTTAATTTGGATCGAGCTAACTTATTCGTAGGGTTCTTTCAATGTCTCAAAACCTCCAATTCCACCTCCACGTAACGCAAAGTTTGATTTTCTGCCAGCCATATATCCACATGACGAAGGAGCGAGAATTGCAAAGCACCATACCATAAACGTGCCCTGGACTCCGGAATTAGGTGGAAAGACTATTGCTTTGATGGAAGCAGCAGCAAAACGATTTCGCCTTAATAATGCTTCTCTCAGTATCTTTAATGAACGTCATGAGATATTGAAAGTTGAAGTTGGGTACAATCTCATGATGCTGGAGCGCACCACAAGCATTTCAGCCCATGCTCTCTATTCAGAGGACGTCTTCGTCGTCTTGGACACACATCAGGTTTGTTACTCTAATTTTCGTTACACATCAACCCTAATGCTAACAATGGTTTAGGATTGGCGTTTTGCGAGAAGCCCATGGGTCACTGGTCCACCTCATATCCGTTTTTTTGCCGGAGCACCTCTGATCTCAGATTCTGGTGAAATCATTGGAGTCTTTTCGATTTTTAGCAAAAACCCTAGAAATGAGTTCGCTCGAGGAGACCGAAAAGAGCTGGCTGAATTTGCAGCTATTTCTGTCAAGGATATCTGTCTACATAGTGAACGTATGACTGACCCAGATTTGCGTCGTTCTCCTGTTGCACCATCAAGGAGGGATACAAGAATTAACTTGCTTCCAAATCCACTTCAACTCCAGAAGCAACTGTCTCCTCTGGTCACTCATCCTGCTTACTTCCCCATGGGACTTCAATTTCAACAACCAAATCCTTTGGCAAAGCAAGCAGATTCTTTAAGAGAGGGAGAGAATGTTTCAGGGAACATATCTCCTGAATCCTCGATTCGCGATTCTGAAATACTCTACATGGCCGCTCCAGGACATTACCGAAGCATTTCTGCGGAGTCCTCATTTCTTTCCCAGAATTCGCCAGAGGCTTTCCGCCAGTATCTGACTCCTACCCGACCCCAAAATTTTCCAGGTTCGGAGGACCCTGAAAGCCGTCCTTACTCGACAAGCGATCTGACATCAATGGATTTGCCGCGAAACAACACTCCAAATGATACTTTCTACTCTGAAGACAGTTACAGTCACCAATTTGACCTTGATGGACCAGCAACTCCCAAACAGGCGAAGTTTGTCTTTCCGAATACAATCTACCGTAATGTCGGCCCATCAACCAGCGGGATCTCCTTGAATAATAGCTTTGGCCGTTTGTATATGGAAGGTGATAGCATATTAGGAAGTACGTATCAACAGGAGCTATCGGAGCAGGAGGTTGCAACGCCAAGCACCTTGCTCTCCAGACCATTTTCATCAATGAGTTCAACATCGATTGGAACCACTCTTTCCAGCAGGATTGGTGGACCCAATCAAGGTGATGAGAATGCTCCTCTCAACGCCCCTTGGTCAAATATGGCAGAAGCCGCTTTCTCATGCTCCTTCAGTGGCAGACAATTTGGGTTTGATCAAGTATATGCTGTTCAAGTTGATTGTCCGTATCCTGGTATTTCGGATCGAGACTTGTTGGGACCGAATGGTCTCAAATTGAAAATCTTGGCATCTTATGGTCTTCCTTACGGCTATGAGTCTGAGCTTAACAACAATTTGTCTTTAAAGACAGCTTTCTTGAACGGCTTGCGCACCAATGAGTTACGCTATACCTGGACTCAAGGCGAGGTACCACAAACTCAAGAAGAGGGAGCTCAATTAAAGTTCGGTATTTTAATGCCACTTTGCCCCGTTGACCAGACCAGATCTCGTGATCATGGTATTGTTTACGCCATGTTTAGGAAGGCAAATGCGTCGTCACACAACAATCTTCAGCCAGCTGAGGTAGATACACATGGATTAGACCTTGCAGCTATTTCAATGACAGTTCTCCTCTTTAATCTTGATATTACAGACGTTGAAACCCAATTGCTTGCAAAGCAGAAGGCGCCAAGACAGGGTACTCCAACAATCATCGGTGCTACTGAAGTTGGCCAGATCTACTATAGTAGACGCTCAACTTCGAATTACAGCAAGCATTCCTCTTTTTGATCTGGTTAATCTCTTGAGAAATGCTTCCAGAATTAAAAAAACCTTGTTTGCATTGGATCTGATCTTCATTGATTGGCCACTTAGTGTTCACAATGTACAAGGAATCGCTGGCTCACTTTCTTAGCCGGTTTTACGATTAAAAATTACTTACATTTCGATTTCACATATTTTCAAATGGACATCACATTTACTGTCTTTATTGCAAATGCATACAGTCTCTCTTACCTATTTCTCTTTGTTCAAAAGCCTGCCATTAATTTATGAGGATCCACGACGGCGTTGTTGTTTTTATGGAAGGGTGGGCAATTCGGAGGAAAAGGGCAAAATAGATAATTTGATTGGCAACCAAATCGAATCTAACCAGCTCGGAACAAAGCCAACTCTAAATGGAGTGAGGAGGAAAAGGTGAACATGATCCAAAAAGATACCAAGGTCGGCGTTGTGGGAAGTGAAGGAAGGAGTGGATGGGAATTTAAATATGATACCTATTGCAGGCTGCTAGGCAATTGATGTGGTGGTAAGTACAGGTATAACGGAACTCGACAAAAAGCAGCTACAATGGTCTCAAAAATGGTCGGCAATACCTGTAGAAGATTCCAGGTTCGCTGATCTACTTACTTTATTTTACATCTCCATTGCTTGATATGGATTGATGCATACATGAAATCTCGAAGCCGGATGGATCGTCTGCTCTTGTCATGTACTAAGCACGTTCTTCGCATTGAAGCTGATGAATGGCTGTCATTGGCGGATGTGCTTTGCATGTAGATTGATATATGACATGGTGGATGAGTGGGCTATTTGCCAGTTGTTAGGTAGATAAGAGAGAATCAGCGGAAATGAAAAGTTAATTTATTCAAAATAAATACACAAATGAGTGAATGAATGACTGTGAACTTCGATTTGCTATGCTATGCGACTTGTACGGTATGCCCTCTTCGTTTTCCCCCTCGATTATTATCTTTTCTTGCTCTGCCTTGCCCTGCTAAAGTCTTCCCGTTTCCTTTCCTTTCACCCCTCTTCTTAACCCCTCCCTTCCTTCATGACTAGATACTCTCATGCTACCCTCTCCACAACACAAGGGAGAAGAGAAGGTAGAAGAGCAAGAAAAGGAAAGAAATATAAACTCTCGCTGTCTCAGTCTCGGTCTCGATCTCAGTCTCAGCACGACACATACTTGATTCAACAAAGCCAAAAAGTAAAATTAAAGTCATATTGAAAGAGCAATGTAATACGATACAAACTTCATAATCCTCGTTTTCCATTCCTTTTCATGCGTTCGTAATGTACAATCTCTTCCTTGTTTCCCTCCGTCCTCATTCGTCTCCTTGCACATTCATATAAATTCCAATTGTCTAAAATACCCAATTCCTATTCCTACTCCTATTCCTATAGCTAACTCATACAATTCCTCTTATTCTCTTCCCTTGCACTATTCTCCCTGAGCCTCCTTCGAATCACCCATTTTACAACGCTAACGATACTACCTTTCAGTTTCCCCTTCCCTTTTCTTTCCCCACACCCCTCTGTCAAAAACTAAACTTCCTCATCGCTATCCTCTCCAAGCAACTCTCCCTCATCCTCATCCACAACAGCATAATCTCCTCTGCCTCTCGCAAAACTGTCTCTAGTCGTGAATCTCCTATTCGGAACATTTCTCCCCAATGATCCTGAAGCCGAGCGCCATAATGATGATGCAAGGAGTGGGATCGCTTGTGCAACTGCAACTGCTGCTGCTACGGCCATTAATGGGTATTTAATGTATGGAGCTTCGTCATTGAATGATGCTGTGAGGTGTGTTAGTGGATAATTCTTAGTAGAATTAGAGAGAAGGGATGAGAAGAGTCAGGGGAAGAAGGTGAAGGAGAGAGAGATGAAAACATACCTTGTTCACCTAACCTAATCTGACCGAATTTACCAGTCCAGTTTCTCCAAACCCAAGTACCAACCGCAGCCGCAATACCAATAGGGATGATAATCGCAAAGAAGATGGCCCAGCCAGAAGCTGCATGTTTCCTATTGAATTCGTCTTCATGGCCCGCACAAGAATGTGCTTCATTACTAACATCCATTTGATTGCCCGCCTGGCATGTTGTGAGGGGAAGACGACGGTATCCTGTAGGTTTGAAGAATTCCACGGCGTTTTTATCGATGCGACAGATTTCGGAATGGTCTGGTGGTGAGTAACCTTTAACGAGAGCGCATGATCCATCGCTTTGGCGCTCGTAGTTGAGATCACTGATTTTGTTTTAGTTTTTGTAAATTTGATATCAGAAAATACAACTTACCACTCAAAATCTCTTCTAGTACAACTGCAGTTCCTGGCGATGTTGTGAAGTGAAGGAATTAACCTTCCATTATAACATTCGGCATCAATTCTCTTTCGATGATATTGCGAGACATGACCAAAGAGGCAGTCATCATCTTGCATAGGATGTTTTGGTTGCCAAAGATAATAATCTCCACCTTCGACGTCGTTCTCATCAAGATCACACTGTTTGTCTCTCAACCCCGAGAAATCAAGATTGATAGCTGTGAGGGCACCATCGACCGTACCCCAGAGAAGAAAATTTCGAGCGTTGTCACTTGGAACCGTAGTGAGATCCTCGACCTTCATTTCCGCGTCGGAGAATTTGTATGGAATCCAGGTATCTCCCTCATTTAGAGAATAGTGAACTTCGTTGACCGATGCATGTTCTTTCACGATGACGATGATTGATCCTTGATCTCCAAATTCCCACATGTAAGCTCCCTTTTTGACCCACTTCCAGTTTATGCCACCATCAGTGGTCATGAAGGTGTCGGCATCTTTGTAATCTGTGAGGAATTCTCCAACATTTCCAACGCCCATCATCAAACCAATTGCCGATTGAGAAGAGAATGTATGGGTTTTGTCGGATCTCTCGGTATAACCATGAATATTCAATGAGCATTTTTCTATTGGACCACTGCATCCCCACTTCTTTCCATCTGGACCTTGTGCAGGAGGTTTCAATTCACCCCATTCTGCACCATCGTTGTGGGTAATCATGGTCTTGAGCTTCTTATTCTCCTTCTTGTAGTTCTTCGATTCTGCATTCGCAACAACGTTGACCATGGCAACTCCTTCGAGTCCAAACATCTTCTCAAAGTCCACATAACCAGTGCTATCTCTATCCACGGCATTCAAACTTAGTACGTACGAAGTCCCGTTGGAATTACTCTTAATGATGGTTCCAAATTCCTTGCCCTTCTCATTATTCGTTGTAACATGAAGAAAAACGGAATGAGTAGAGCTATCAAGCACAGTGTAACCAACTTGATGATCAATCTCGAAACCATGAGGGAACTTCGCATCGGCAAAGTTGACCCCATCAAAGCTCGCATCGACTTTCAAAGTTTGGTGCTCATTATCCTTCGTAGCAACAACAATGAACTCAGACATTGTAGCGAAATCAACTACATTGGTGAAATGCACTGTAGCCGGCTTATCAAAGAAGTCCGCACTCGAGACTAGTTGGTACGGATTATTAGCCTCGTTGTTTTCACGTTCTTTGACTTCGCAATAAATCAAATTATCATCGCGCTGTTGTTTTGCGGCTTCCTTGATAAACTCGCACTTTCGGACATATCGCTGGAGCGTTTTCCAGCTGCTATCTCCTCGGTCTTGTGTGAGTGAAGCTACGGTATGACAGTTACCAGGGCCATCACACTTCTCACCCATCCATATGAACCAGTCCTTGTTTTTGGGGTGAAAGTTCAGTGCGAGGGCTTCACGGCTTGGTGGATGGGGGGCTTTAAAACTTCTGATATTCTCTCCACGGTCGACCGAGTAAAAAACAGTCTCGGTCTTTGTCAAGAAGAATACAACATCATTAAAGTACTGATTGGCGTAAATTCGAACAATTTTCTCATCCTTCAAAATTTGCTTCCACTTTTTTCCATGATCGTGAGTGAGCCAGATCGTTTCTTGATCGGTTTGTAATACGATTGTTTCGTCCACTTTGGTGCTAACGCCAGTCCTCTCGAGGTATTGTTTATCAAGGAATGCTTGACCCTTGAATGTGAATTCGGTCGAGTTTCCCTTACCGGAAGCAGGAGGCGCTGCGGAAGTCGAGCATTTGTGTTCGACTAAATCATCCTTCTGCTTGCCGCTGTCTCGCTTACAAGTATTTCCTGGAATTAGACGCCATCCGGAAGACCCTTTAAATGTGTCATCGGGACCAAATGCTTTACATTGACCTTCCGGAACAACCAAAGCACCTTTTTGTATGCATTCCTTGAGATCATCACTTCTGATGAAGTTATAATCGCACTCGAAATCGGCGTCTGTACAAGGGCAATCGTCTGTTTGAACAACTGGGTCTTTGAATTCTTGTTTCATGAAACAATCTGCGTCGGCTTTGCGGCGCATATAATATTGAGTGTGGCCCATAAGACAAGCTGGGTTACCGTCACTATCCCGCCTCGCGTACCACTTCTCCAAATCATCATCCTTTTTGCATTGTCTTTCATGCATCTCGTCAAAGTTAAGTGCAATCATATAGAAAGTCCGCTTCTTGTCTGACTCATCCTCGCCAATCATGAGGAATTTAAGACTTGTTGAATCGGAAGTTGTGACCAATTGTAGCGGGCGAATTTTCCCCTTGAGTTCGAGTTCCTTCCAGTCTTTGCCGTGGTTCAACGAGTACTTGACCACCTTTGTATGGCCATCTTTTACAGCCACAAGAATAGATCCCTGATCTCCAAACTCGTACTTGTGTGGTCCGTCGAGGGCATGATGCCAAGTAACTCCTGCATCATCAGATACATAAAGGTTGGATTTATCCCATTCCCCCAAGTAGTCTCCTGTATTACCATTTCCCATTACCAAGCCTGGAGCCGGGCTAGAGAAGACCCGACCAGAATTGTCCAACTCTGTAACGGAATGGAGATGAAGGTCTTTATCTTTGACCTTGAGAGGTTGCCAAGTTCGTCCATCATCAAAACTGATTTTGGACTTTTTCTTCTTCACTTCCATGAAACTTTTCTCGACTTTTTCAAAATTATCAACTACGTTGACCATCACGATTCCTTGCAATCCAGCCATCTTCTCGAAGTCAACCAAGCCGCCCATATCTCGATTTGTGTGCTCGATGTTCCGGGTGAAATACGTTCCGTTTGAGTTACTGGTGAACATGACTCCCATAGCATTAAGTGGGCGCGTGTTCAAAACATCGATTTGGATACTGTAATTGGTTCCCTCCAAGATGGTATATGCCTCCTGGGTCAATTTATGGTCGTGTGGAAACTCTGCTCGGTGCCATTTAATGGCATCATCAGACACGTATAATGCCATCTCGTCAGTGCGGGCAGCACCCGCAGCTGTGATCAAGAATTTCTTCTGGGGTGCGATTTCAACAATTCCCTTCACCGTTCGACCTGGCTCCAGTTCTGGCTCAAATTCTTGTATATCTGAACCGTCTGAAGTGAAGAAATCATCAGAAACAACAAGTCGGTAGTCTGACCTCCATACAGAATATCTGCCTTTAGCAACGCAGAGAATCCTGTCTTTGTCAAGGTCCTTCTGGCCAGTTGTAAACTCCGGTGACGAGACTGCCCAGCGGCAGCCCGCAGTATCGGAACGTAGGAATTTAGTAGTTTTGTCAAATCCATTAGTAGTGTACATAGACTGTTGTGAAAGGAGTTAGCATTTGAATTGTCCAGCGGGAATTACTACTCCTCTTCTTACCAATTCTTCGCAGAAAATCCCCGTACAATCCATTGCATTGAAGATAATTCTATTTGGATCCTTTGCATGATAACTCAGCGCTGGCCTGAATACACTAGCTTGATTGTCGGTATAGAATTCCTCCCAATGTTCTCCCCGATCATTAGTTGCCCAATGACTCTTCCCTGATGTTATAATATATGCCCTTTTCGAATCAAATGGGTGCATCGAAATCTCCAACATTTTGCCTTCAGGAACGGCGGTGATTTTCTTCCACGTCTCTCCTGCATCCTCTGATCTGTAAACAACCGCATCATCTCTATCCTCGTACAGTAACACATCGGAATCGTCAAAGTACTGCAGGTTGTGTGGGAAATGTTCTGATTTAGCATAACTAACTCCAGGCGCATCTTTCTTTGCCCACGCGCTAGTATAGAGAAGTGTTGATATTAGGAGGCACCGCCATCCTGTCTCCGAGCTCCGTAGCCTCATCTTCGCGGGTTGGCTGTGGTACAGGAGCGCATGAAGCTTCGATACGGATCACCAAGTGGCGACTCGACGATGGTGATGATAGTTGGGATGTTGTTACTGCTGTGAGAATTGATAAAATAAGCAAAAACTGTAGATGGATTGCGTGTCTTTTGGAAACAAAGATGATGATGGTGGTGGTGAGCCTAGGTACAGCTACTCGTTTCAGGGCACTTTTGCGCCACACATGTGCCTCACAACTCGGACCTATCAATGATAAAGCAAGCAAGAGCACTCAGATCCCACACCAAACCCAGCACTTTCCGCGCTTGAATGCTGGCTTGGTTATTGGTTGAGGGTTGGAATCTATTTCTGGTGCAATGAATTTATTTCTGTGGAGAAGGAGAAGGAGAAGGATGAAGAGAGGGAGAACAGGGAACAGAGAACATTCATTGATTCTTCAATTCAAACTTATACATATATCGTTGGCAATTCTTCTCAACACTTTTCCACAGCATCAACATCACGCAACCCTCTTATTCACTTCATTGATCTGGCGTCGACCACCACTGCGGGATACGAATGGAATGATGACGGTTACCGTGAACGTCAATAGGAAGGAATGTTCTCTGTCAAGCACAAACTTATCCAGCCATCAATCACATCACAGCAGCGGCTAATACGAATGATTCCTCAGCGGGATGACGGTCGATAGTATTATACTTCCTCCCATACGAATAAGTCAAAGCACAATTCAATTTTCATCAGCGGATGGATCCTTGCTATCCCATCCCGAATATTATGTCGACTTCAAACTTGGCCTTCGACTCAACCGGTTGGTGAAGTAATGAAGGCAGATTGTATGGCACACACACAAAAACATTCACATCATTTCGAACAATACAATCTTTCAATTCAGGACTTTGGTTTCAAATTGTCGATTTAAAATCCCTGGTATCCATTCAATCGCTATGCAAAACCAGCCTGCCATGCACGCGAGCCTCCAACAAAAGAGAGGTAAATACAAAGCAAACGCTTCTTAAAGAAACAAGCTCGCCCGCTAAATAACTCCATCTGCAAAGATTCCCTTTTCTTCTGTTCTAGATACCCTATCACAAAGTCTTTCGCTGACTTTTCACTCTCTTCCAAAACCTTCTTACCACCCCATTCTCCTTCTCGACCGGTGCCCTCCAACCATCCGCTCCACCCATAGGTCCTCGCGGATACCTATGGTTCTCTAGATCCTCCATCACAAGCGGCTCCTTCGATTGCCATCCATATATTGCGCTCTCATCTCTCAGATCCTGCCGTGTAAGTGTCATTCTTAACGTAGGTTCTCGATTTCCTGCCATAACTTGTGTATAAGGGTCTTGTTGATTGCTAGGTAGTTTATTGGGCCCAGATTGAAAGTCTGCAAGAGGCTTGCCGGTATAATAAAATGGAGATCGTTGTAGTGGATATCCGCTTTCATATTCCAGGGGTGTTATGGGTGCGTCAGAATCGGCCATCGACTTGTCGTCTTCGAATAGTGAAGCAGTATCGTCATTAAAGAATGAATGTTCAAACGCTGGACTCGATGCCTTCCTCCTCAACATATCTCTCGACGAGCGTTTCGATATCAACCTTGATGGTTTTTCCTTCTCTGATGCACCCATCGCTGCATCCATAGATGGAAATCCAAACTCGATTATCTCATCGAATTTTTGCGGTGACGCTAAGTATACTCTTAGCTTTAGTCGTGCTTCCGGGTCTTGGTAATGGGTCGCATTAGGGTCTATCGACGATAGGGATGAATTGACTTTGTGTTTTGCGGCAAGCCTTGGTCCTGTTATCGAAGTGGCTGAACGGGAATGTGTGCTGAAGGTAGGTGATGTGGGATTTGGAGATCTGGGTGTGATGGAAGATATCGAGCTTCGCCCGAAAGGAAGCTTTGAAATCGACATTTGTCGTCGAAATGTTGGTTTCCAATCGCTTTTTAGAGAAGGAAATATTGAAGCATGATAATCATCCAAATGGAGATCTAATTTAGCCTCATCGTCGATCCATTGGAAGCTGTCAAGAAACGTATATGCCATACTAGACATCGAAGCTCTCCTTCGAGTCCCGCTAGTTTTCCCACTGAAAACAGAACCTCTAACGCTTGGAGATAATATCGGTGGATCTGAAGCCATGCGACGAGATCGTCTTCGTATCATGAGATTTTCGTCCGCCGCATCCAATATAACTGCTTCACGTATCCTGCTTGCTAATAATGCTTGTTCTTCGCTCGAAAATTGTTTTCTTTTGATTGTCTCCGGGAATGTTTCGTAATTGCTTAAAAACCAAGATTTATCATTACTATTGGATATTGAATCTTCCCTCTTCTTTCTTAATCGTCTTGAAGGTCTGCGTCTGGGCTCGAGCTCTGAAATCTTCAAGCCACGTCGGTCGGCAATAGAACTTCTACGGGTATTCTGTATGGGAAGATCATTGAGGGCATTGGACCTAGAGCTTTGTGCGAATCGAAGACGCTCCAAAGTTGAGAAATACTGCGAAAGGGCCCGGTTAGCACCCATCTTTTAACAATAATGCCGTCGACAACCGCACGAGAAGAATTGCAAAACCACCGTCTCTTGTACCTGCATATAAATGTGTTCATAGCGTTTGCTGATCCCGCCGCCAGTATGAACCGGAAAGATCTAGCGTAGATTCACGCGGGAAAGACACCACTAAATGTACTAATGGGAGACCTAACTTTCGACGGCGTCTCGTTGGCACGGGCTAAACTACATCTCTTTACTTTTTTCAATAGCGCAACCCTGAAATACGAAATGAAACCCCCAACCTTGTTTTTTAAATTGTGATGACCGTGGTAAAGTATAACAACGAAAGTGATATATATACCTTCCGTTTTAGAGCGGGAGGAAGAGCATGAAACTCTTCATTTGTTGTAAAGTATTGCCCGCACAATGCCATTTCCTTGTGAGTCCTGCGATAAAAACTTGACGATGGGAGAGCCGGTGAAGATTCAGGTCGAATGTCGAAAGAGGGTTTCGAAAGAGCGGTCGGTGAGAAGATATTCGAAGTCGAATTGTGTGATGGAGCTGGGAGAGAGTAGATGGGAGTGATTTTCAAGTTTCGTTCCTTCATATTGGACGCCATGACTGAATATCAAGTCCAGAAGGATTCAGAAGATGGTAAGACTGGAGTGGTTCTTTCGGATTTGTTGTCTCCAACTAATGCATCATGCACACGATCCGAACGAATCTTCTTACGACGGGACTTCAGATATAAAGGCTATTGGGTTCTTGCCGCGTAGGGTGTGTGCAACCCCGGACCTGAATCGACCAGGTAGCTCAAAGTTTGGTACGGTATGGGTATGGTTCTATGGATCTTATGGATCGGTATGGGCATGGGAAAGTAGGGTAACTCGATTTCGTTATGACTTACTTGGCATATGAGATGACGAGCAGACGAATAGTCGATTCGACAAATTATATTGCACAACTAAGAGCAATCAAACGACTGGAGAAGCGGTTCAGAGAACATGTGGAGAGAGGGCGGAAGGATTGCAGAGACCTAAGAGGTTCATCTGATGATTCTGATCAATGATATTGAGACCCGTTGCTTTCGTTGATCACAGTAACCGCCGACTTTGGGTCCCTCTCTTTCGCTGTCTCTCTTTGCCCATTTTTCCTCCATTGAGGTAAGGTACGGTTGTTAACCCATTATGTATTTTTTAATCGTCATGAATCAAAATTATCAATATTGATTCTTGATTTGCCTAGAGATCTCCACGTCCATTCTGGAAGCACAAGGGTTTTGATTCAAGGGTCTTAACATTCCTGGTATGCAGGCACAAGTTCTCACCAATAAATCGACCTTGTTTGCGATACCCATGGAAGATCCTTACTTGATCCAGTTCACGAAAGACCACCAGAAGAGGATTCTGAGGGACATAGGCCAGGCCTTGGTCATAGCAATATAGCAAACAAATGGCTGCTCACCGGGTTTGCGAAGAACATACAGGCATTTATATTGTTGAGCAAGAAAGGGAAAATCCTTGGCGATTTCTTTGGACATTCCATTTTTTAATTGTTCATGTTCGAATCCGAAATAGCTGTTTCTCTTCTGTGCTTCGTGTATACTCTTTATGTCTTTCGTCTCCTCTCTTTTTTTCTAATGTTAGACAAGACATATTGTACATATATACAGTACATACTGTGCACAGCATATTGCTCTCACGGATAACGGACATAAACCCGTTATACAACAGTTATCTGGTAACATTGAATACTTGTGATATGATTGCAATTTGTACATATGTACGTACATGCAAACAGACCTTTTCCTCAGACCATGCTCATGAAGGTGGCCCAACCCGCCGCCGCACCCAACTTGTAATGCACCTCTATTTATGTGACACAGCAAACACATGCCGTCAAAGCAATGTCAGCCTCGTGGGTTGTGATCCCAAAGAAATCGAGAGGCTTACTGCAGCAAGGATAGGCCGGTTGGGCGAATATAAAAATGTCCCCTCTGTTGAAGCTGAAAATAAATATCCCCTTGCATTTGAGTTCGTCGAAATTATGGAAATTATCCAGAATCGCGCAAGCAAGCTGTTATCGTCCGACCTGTCGAAAATAGATACGTAAGGTTGTGTACGGATAGGATTGTCCTTGCTGTCGGTGTGGAATCTTTGATGTACAGGAGAGGGGCGTTGTGTGGAATGATCCAGCCTCCAGCAGCGAGGAGAGGAGCGGTCAGATCCTTCCGCCCGCTTGCTTCCCCACGACTAGTGATAGAGATTCTGATTATTGAATATAAAACGCGGGAACTTCACGAAATCAAGTGACTATGACCTCAATATCGAGTTGGATTCCTTGCTGAGATTGAGGCGTCCAAACGTCAAAAAGAAATATGGGCGTTTTAAATTTCCGAATGACATTGGTAAAAAAGATATCCGAAGCGAAAGAAGAAAAGAGCAGCATACAACGAGCGAAGCTAAAGTTCATAGATTTTGTAGAACGTCCATACTCAGTATAATTCAAAGAGCGATTCTTCGGATTACCAGGTCCATCCCCTCCCTCATCGAAAATGTTATTCCATACCCTAAGATGTCTGACCAAGCTCATCACCGCCAATTTATCGTACAAGTCCACGAATATCTACCCCTTCATTTCGCTCGCTTTACTTAATCCAGCCGAACCTTCTCTCGCTCCAAATATTCCTATAAATATTCTGATGTTTATCTTTGTGTCACATTATCCCAGCACCGCTCTTCGTATTAGCCGTGACAACCGCTCCATCTCCTTTCTTGGAATTATACCGTGCACTATCGTGGCTGTACAATGCACAGTACTCACTGTACATACAGTGAGTGCACCACAACCGATAGTCATTGTATATTTTAATACCAGACAACAATATCTTCAAAGTTCAACATGTACCATGGAATGAATCGTAGAAACGTGAGATAGCAAGCAAAAGCCCCTCCTCGGTCATCGCCGCCACTGGCTCCATAACTTCCTTCTATTACCAGATGTTCTCTCTCGTGTTGGCTCCAAGTACCAAGCCCTTTCTCTTTCCGGATTCCATATACTTTAACATTTAACTCTTAGTTCTGACTGTTATATATAAAGTACCATGCAAAGTAAAAAAAAACCACTCAGAAATCTTGGTACTGTACAGACACGTCGCGAAGGATTCCTTCGGATTCCTTCCCGTGAAATTTCGAACTACACTGTACTAGCTAGGTGTCTGCAGTGCATCCAGTTCCTCGGTATATGTTTTGTCTCGTGATTGCTTGATTTGGTTCCTTGAACCTTCCCGTCGCTGTATTGACCAATGCCAATATCGATTTCCTGGGCCTTTATCATGAGCGAATGGGCGAATGGGCGGGAAAGATATATTTAGTAAAGTATAAAACATCAATGAAAGTTACAACCAACAGTTGAATGGCGTGAACTCGTCTGGAGATTGAGAGGTACTGACCAGGTAGATATGAACGTTAATACTTCAAACCAAAGAACCTAAGAGCTCCGCCCATTCCAAGCATTCAATCCAGCATGTTTGTCGTGTTACAAACGAGAAACTCCCTCCAAGATAATACTCATATCCATCTGACATCTTGGCAATGCTTAACCAAAGCCTATCAATATAACCAAATCCAAACCTCCAGGTGTGCTTTCCTATCCTCCGCTATTGAGACCCCTAACACACACACACATACAAAACTTTATATATACATCATCGAGCAAAACGACTGTACACATGATGCCCTGCAAAGTTGCAAAGCTGCAAATCATGCACCGTAAATCAATATGTACGTGCCGAAACCTTATCACTGCAGTCATAACGATATCAGTTGCGTATCGCCGATGAAACCCTCCACATACTCCTCAAATTTGTGATTGCAACCCTATCTTACAATTTTCCGTAGCGCTTTTGTGTCATTCACCACGCACGCCAGACATCTTATACTACGGCATTTGAGGTTAGTAGCAGTGATTGTGTAGCAAATCACTTTCTTGTATATATAAAAACTAATTCGAAGTTGCAGCTTAAGGCGACTGCAGCAAGACGGGAAAACTGGGACAATATACTCTTTTCAATATTCAATATCAACTCGGATGATCATAGTTCTAATACAAAAACTGAGCTCACCTATTGACAGGCTTTTCTATAATAAACATTCCTAAACCATTTAAGTCTCAATATAAAGGGATAGTATGGAAAAACCACAAACTGCAACATGAGTGCTCTCAAAGAATGGATCTATTTGGGTGTAGCGTAATTGAGTGTGCTGCTCTTTTCGTCCGTGTGGAGGGTGGGGTGGATATCGTAAGCGCGCATGCTGAATTTCAAGTTGCTCTCAACCATTCAAATCATATCTATAAAATTCCACAACTTCATTGTAATTGGCACTAACCCACCAATTACCCCTCTTCAGAAAGATAAAGAAAGCATCATGCTCGGCATCATATGTTAATCACATCCCCTCCGTAAGATGCAATGGTACGGGATCAGACACATCTCAGACGTCTTTAATCCACTTAATCCTACTAAATTCTTATTCTCCAAGTGATATTCCGTAAAATATTGTGGATTTCAATATATTATCCAACCCGAAGTAGTAATCCCGCACACTGCGGCTCGTGAAATGTTACATATTAATCCGTGTCTACCATTCTCGTCTGAGATATTGGGGTCCCCAAATATTGATAAAACGGCATGGGAGACGAGAATTGGAATGCGAAACGGCTATGCTCATAACGTAATCTTACAGCAAGTCGACGTGCCTAGATCCCGATGGATGGGTCATCGGATCTTCATAAGTGCAGTCTGAGACTTTACATTTTGAGCCTCGATGGAGGGAGGTAAGCAGAAAAGTGAATATGAGCGCAACAAGCGCCAAGAAGTTTTTAATTCTTCTCAAAGATGTATTGTGTCATTCGTCTGATGTGACATTGAGATCTAGCGATTACGAATATCGATTATAGGGTAAACGAGGTTGGCGAAACTTGGCATGTATGTATGGTGTATAGTTTACGGCTGGGTCGACCGGCTAAATTCACAGCCAGTACATCGGAGAAGACTCCAGATTCGACATTCGATGATGCTGCCGCTTCAAGTTTACGCTGGCAGATAGGCTCGGATCTTACTGCGTAGGTAGTACAAGATAGCTTCATGATCACCGTAAGATATTAGGAAGAAAAAAAAGATAACTTTTGATTCTCATTTGGGCGAGTAGGTAAGGTAACTAATGACCAGATATTTTTGTCCCTATTCTTCGATTCCTCTCGAACAAAACTTTCCGCCCATATGAACTATTAAATATAGAGTCGGGAGAGATCACAAGGTGACTCAGCATCCATTCTTCGCCCTATTCGAGCTGGTATCGCTGTATTTCCCTTCCTCCCTTCCAGCCACTCTTATACCATCCACAACCATCCAACCTCCAAAAAAAACCAATCTTAGTTCATAACTTAGAATTCGTACACAAGCAAAAACAAAACAAAACAGTATTCAAGAAAGAAGCATGTACTGTGAAGTTGCCATATGTCCCCAAAGTATCAAACGTGCCACCGCAAAACAAACATAACATAGAACAACATCCAAAATAGAACCAGTCTCTAGATTTGCTCGCTCAGATAATACCAAATCAGGATAATTCCCAGATACAGAAATTTTTGGAATGTAAAGCACGCGTTCGCGAAGCATTCAAAAACAAGGTATATGTGCCAAGTACCAGCGAGCAAAATGAAAACTCCGTAGGTGCCACCAAAACAAATAACTATTTACCTTCCAGCCATTACCTTACTCGATGAAAATGTGTTATTCTCTAGGATGATGTTGATTTTGGGAGAGAATGTAGTGGATCCCAGTATTCGTAGACTCTATTCTCCTTATTTTTACCAGTGACGGCAGGTGCGGTGAAGGTTGAGCGCCCGGTAGTGGGATCGTAGGTGTCGTATGATGCGGCAAGACGTTTACCGCCACCACCAGGAAGATCGACGACGAAGTTGGGTGTTACGAAACCACCAATGGAACCGCGGATGTGACGTTCGAGTTGAAGAATTGTGGAGAGTGGCGTCCGAAGATCTTCCACATATTGCACCATGTCGGCTTGATATACATAGTACTAGATAATGTTAGCATGTGTTCTGGCTTGGAAAATATGAATTAAATAAGATATACATACAGGAATGACGTTGTTGTCAGCCACGGTTTTGATGAGGCTACTCATGGTGGCCACATCATCGTTAACACCTTTGAGTAGGACAGTTTGATTTCTCACAGTAACATTGTTCTCGTGTAATTTTTGCAGTGCCATTTTTGAGACCCAGGTCATCTCCCGAGGATGATTGAAATGTGTATGGATAGCCATACTCTTTCCTGCCTTCTTAGCCAATGCTGAAAGTCTAATCATCTCAGCTGCCCATCCATCGCTATCGTCGAGGATCCGCGCAGGAGAAACAGCAAGACCTTTCGTGGCAAATCTAAATCGTTTAATGTGAGGGATAGAAATAAGTCGTTCGCCGATTAGACGGAGGTTATCGGCGGTTAAGATATAGCAGTCTCCGCCAGAAACAACAATATCTTGAAGTTGAGGAGTGTCTTCAATATAAGTGAAAATGTCTTCCCAGCGTTTTCGTTGAGGCTTGAACGTGGTTTTCTTTACGTTTTGCATGTCAGGCCCGATAGACCATGAACGAGTACAAAAACGACAGTATAGGGGACATGTTGATGTTGCTAGGGAAAAGTCAGTATCATAATAAATAGCATTAAACTAAGAAAGACTTACCTAAGAATAAAGCTTTGTCATAGTACCTATGAACGAAACCTTCCACGGGAGAGTCATCAGACTCGTGCAATGAGTCCAACTCGACTTTGGGGTGATCTTCGAGCTTACTTGACTTCATAGGTATAAACTGGCGACGAATGGGATCTTCGAACGGATTTTTCCAGTCGATAATACTGAGAACATGAGGTGGCAAGCGAATCGACATAGGTGCCAACTTGATCCCTTCCTTAACGTCCTCAATGAAGTCCTCACGAGTAACAATGCCGGGAAACTCGGGGTGTCTTCGAAGGACTGGGGGCAAAACTTCCAACATGAAAGTTTCTAACTGCATTATAGTGGATATGGTATTGATTGTCTGCAAAAGTTTGTCAGTATTAGAAGCCCCTACATATCCATAGGGCTGGGTTACTTACATGAAACTTGTATTTTAAGAATTGAGCTTCTGTGACATTTGCCCAGCGAGGAATTTTTTGCCAGTAAGGGGCCCTGTCAGTAAGGGAAGCATCGTAGACTGGTAATCCAGGTACTTTTGCTGTATTTGGAGGCTCGTATGGTGCTGGAACAGGTCCATCATGGAACATAGGAAGGTCGGTTACTGCTGCTCGACCTGACGCATTTGATCGAAATTGCCTTGTTGAGATAAGAGGTACTTTGGGCTTCGAAGATAAGTTTCGTGCAGCGACGTGAAAGCATTTCCAAGGTACTGCATCACTCTTCACCCCTGTTGATCTTGTGAAAATAAAGGGGCAGCTTTTGGCCGCTGGGGCAAATTTTGTCCGTGATATTCCTCCAAGCATTTTGAAATGTAATTTCCAAGCCAGAGAAATGCCTGTGAAAGTTTATCGAGTTCTGTACTTGATCAGTATTTGAGAGGATAGACTTGAAAGTGGTGGTTTTTATAGAGAACAGTCAAGCCAACTGAAGAAATCTGTTGGGGGTGATTCACACGGAGGCAAACATCCACCAAGGTTGTACTGCGTATGAAAGTTGGTGAATACTTACAAGCTCGTATTTTTCTAATTCGAGACAATATTGTTATCTCGATGTAAAAGATAATCCACGCACACACAGGTGGATAAAAATTATGGACTGATTGAGAGGTCAGGTGACGAGTCGAAATGTTGGAATCAAGCAACTATATTAAATGCAGGTCTCTCTCCCCAAAAGCTGTGCTGCTATGCTGTACTCATACATACAACTACCCAAGGGGGGTATTTATGCTCGGAGCCTCGAACGACCAGCTGATCCAATTGAACTGGAGGATTGGCTCTAAAGAGGAGCTCGTTGGACAGTTTATAAGTATGTGACGTGAGACGCCCTTGATTGGTGAAGTACCCAGGAGAATAGGAAGTTTTCTGGAGTTCAGGACCCACTACAGTGTTGCCTATCGAACTGTGCATGCGTTTACTCGTAAGTGCGTATGTGACTGATGCAAGAGATGTCGTTGGTCGTACAGTCTAGCAGGCTCTTCGAGGTCAGTCGATATGAAATTCGTGCCTCGACTTTCCAATATGTGCAAAGATATCTTCCCAGCAGTTTGGGCCTCCGGCCGGGGAAGTTGTGATGCGTGCGGAGGTAAAGCCCGACTGCAGTGAGTTATGTTGTCTATTAGACAATTGGGACGGTCTTATTGGACAAATTGATATTGGCGATTCTAGAAAAAAAAAGGTGTGTGTTATATGCAATGTTGTACAACCTCTGCAAGCGCGAATAATGCCCTGGTAGCAAATGAGGAGCGTCCCGACACCTGCAACTGCATAAAAACACGCAAACAAGGGCGATCATTGACAACTTCTATCAGAACAAGATTTCCAAGAGGATGTTGCTCAACTTTAATACCAACATTTGCACTAAACAATATTACCGCCTACCAAAGCCACCACACTGTTGCTTTCTTCCGCCTCGTAATGAGATGAGCATGGTTATTGCAGTTCTAGCCCTCGGAAATATAATTGCGTTCAAATACATGGTAGTGACCAACAAGAGGAAAAAGCTTCCATCCTCGATTGGGAACAGCGGAGGAAGGATCAGCTTCGAGCCTCTAATTCTTACCGATTACTTTAAGTGGACGAGGCGGCATGGCGACGAGGTACTGCACCTGTTTCGTTAAGATAGCTGCATGTGCTACTACATTGGGTGGTCTCTCATGTCACTAAAATGACAGAATTTTAAGGGCGTCAGCACTTAAATTTTCGACGTTGAGGTACTTCTAAACGTTTATCGGCGATATTGAAAGATCCGCCACTTTTCAATAACGCACTTACGATAATTTTGGATGGGTCATGGTATTCGCATGATACTTCGCATAATGCTTGTACTTAAGCAAGCCCCGAGTAGTACAGAAAAAATCTTAAAAGGAAATATAAATTAACGATATTAAAATACAGTATATGCATGGAAAGGATTCATCTTATCTCATCATTTCCTTGGATAATTGACAAGATACATGTGCTTTGTGGAGTGAAACCAATGAAAAATAAAATCAACATTGTACTTGGCTTCAAATGGTAAAGATAGAACATGCAAATCGCCCCCAATTAGGTAGTTCCGAAGTATTGACAACTTCTTTCGTGAATAAGCTCTAGTTGAGGCTTGATGGACCATATTGTTGGAAAGCAGAAAAGAGTAAGATAGGTAGGTTTAAATGTCCCCATGGGTGCAATCTTCATCCGATTCTGCACCTTGGCAACAGCCACGGCCCGCTTGGTCCTCGTTTTGTGGAAGCTGTACGAAGCAGTTACATGTGCGATGACAGCAGCAATAGTGCAGAAAGCAGAAGATAGTTTTCCACCCTTGCTATCTTGCTACCTATCAGACGTTCATCAGATGACCCCAGATGATACCTCCGAGGCCAGGGGATCTAAAGTTTCATGAATTCGTGAAAAAGTGTGATATTCCAGGAATTAATTGAAGGAGAAGTTAATAAATGTTAGTATTCGGGTCCGTCTGAGGAAGTTTCAAGTGTGGTGTACGAAATAATCAAGGGGAGATTTTGATATCCAGTAGTACCAAAAAATTAGGGGTCCTTGATATATGTAGTAGAATGATGGATGTATATGTATATGTGTGTGTGGGTAAGTAGGTATGGAGGGAGAGTCTGAAAAGAGACGATGAAGTGACGGTACGAGCAGTATACTACTTGTGCTGTGGGTACTCTGATACTTGGGCGGATTGGTACTTTTTGCTACCTGAGTACGTTGAGACTTGGATACTTGGGTACTTGGAGACTGGGTACTTGGATACTGAATACTTGGGGAAGGTCACCACTCTTTCGAACAGATGAGACTTCGAACCCACTGCCCTAGCCCATCCAGTCAGTATACACCGTATGTAGAGAAGTTGGCTCGTTGATTGGCTGGCTGATATCGCTGTCAGCATTCTGACCTCTCTGGTGTTCTTCTTACCAAAGCTCCATTGCTCCATTGTTATTCACCCACGCACCACGGTTTCTCCCGATGCCGAAATATCACGGATGGTGGGCTGGTGGGCAAAATAGAGAGTGCCACGTGATTTTTCGCGCTAGTTCAGTTTTCCTGATTGTTTGAGAGTGCTCCGTACAATCTCCAATTTCCTCCAGCAAGGTCTTGATACCACCCACTCTACCTCCACCATTTTAAATCTCCTCTCCATCAGTTGCACATTTGTAGCAATTGATTCTCCTTAATACCCTTTGACATATAGACGTCGGTCAAGATGTTCAGAAACGCTCTTAAGCAGTCCAGCAGGACGGTGGGCGCAATTTCTGCTTCCGGCAGAATTGCCACGGTACGTCAACACAACAAAATTTCTCATGTCACTATGTCACTATTATACTTCGCCGCTATCAATATCTGTCCATGTAGATATTGATCATAGTGTCAATTGACGTTGCGATGCCATGGTGTTGAGGCTTTCGAGCTTCGAGGAAGCTTTAACAGCTTTGTCGACGAGGATTTTTCGGACTTCGGCTAACGTAAACGTTTTTTGCACCACAGCGAACTGCTGTTCCAGCAACTTTCAACGCAGCATCAAGATCAGTTCGAAGCTACGCATCTGATGCTAAGGCATCCCCCACCGAAGTCTCTTCTATTCTTGAGCAAAGAATTAGAGGTGTTCAAGAGGAGTCCGGTCTCGCCGAGACTGGACGTGTTTTGTCCGTTGGGTAGGTTGCCCAACAATATTTTGATACTCGGGTCCAAAATGTTGCAGTCATGTTATGTCGATGTGGATATTCGGGATTATGGATGACAATTAAGGATTATTTGGGCGCGGTGCTGACTTGTATTATGACAGTGATGGTATCGCTCGTGTACATGGTATGAGCAATGTCCAAGCCGAGGAACTTGTCGAGTAAGTTTATGAAATTCGACAATCATTATCAGGGGTACTGATGGAGAAAAAGGTTCGCATCCGGTGTCAAGGGAATGTGCATGAACTTGGAAGCTGGTCAAGTCGGTGTTGTGCTTTTCGGTTCTGATCGTTTGGTCAAGGAGGGTGAGACCGTTAAGCGTACCGGAGAGATTGTTAGTTTTATCAACTTTCATGTATGTTTCAAAATACTGACATGATCTACAGGTCGATGTTCCCGTCGGAATGGAGATGCTCGGCCGTGTCATTGATGCTCTCGGAAACCCAATCGATGGTAAGGGACCTATCAAGACTACTGAGAAGCGCCGTGCGCAACTCAAGGCTCCTGGTATTCTCCCACGTCAATCCGTCAACCAGCCAGTCCAAACTGGTCTTAAGTCTGTTGACGCAATGGTACCCATTGGACGTGGTCAACGTGAGTTGATCATTGGTGATCGTCAAACCGGAAAGACTGCTGTTGCTCTCGATGCCATGCTTAACCAAAAGCGTTGGAACGATGGAAACGATGAGACCAAGAAGCTCTACTGTGTCTATGTCGCCGTTGGACAAAAGAGATCCACTGTTGCCCAATTGGTCAAGACCCTCGAGGAGAATGACGCCATGAAGTATTGTATCGTTGTTGCTGCTACCGCTTCTGAGGCAGCTCCTCTTCAATACATTGCTCCTTTCACTGGTACGTACAAATCGCTTTCTCTCTTGCATATTACTTTTTTACTACTCAATTTTGTTCGCAGATCGTTTCTTTACGTTCAATCAATTTCGCACATTGTTTCTTTACGTTCAATCCATCTCGCACATTGTTTCTTTACGTTCAATCAAGTTCGCACATAGTTTTCTTCCTACACAATTGATTTCGCACATCCTTTTCTTACCCCACACTTTCTTTTCCTTTCGTGCATTCGCTCCTTCCATTTGGTTTTGCTCTTCCCACCAAACAGACTTGAGGCATTTGATTTGATCCACATCGTACGATGTTATCTACAATACAGTCCAACAAGGTCTTTCATTGCATACGTTCCTTCTGCTTTCTATGTTCCTTCCACGAGGAAACTTACTCGAGAGATTGAATATTACGAACGGCGTGTCGACAAAGGCCCGATAATCGTTCTCGATTGGTCATAATCGTTCGATGAGAGCGATAAATTGTATCTCAACGATGGCATTCAATCCATTTGCTCCTTCTACTTCCCATCTTCCTTCTACAATCAGATTCATTTGGGAGATTAACACAATCAACAATGTCGATGACGGCTATATATTGTAGTACAATCATGCCATTCAATCCATTTGCTCTTTCTATTTCCTATGTCCCTTCCATAATAAGAGTAACTTGGTAGATTAGCATGGTTAGTCGACAATGTCGATGAATTCAATAAGTAGAGGCTGTCCTTTTTCCTTTCTGTTTTCCTTTTTTCTTCTTCTCTTCAGCATTCACGATGTCTGCCACCGGTGACCCCCCCGTTCCCAGAGAACACCCCGCGGAAACCTTCCTCGATACCCACATCCACCAATTCCTCACCATTCGTGCCCCTTCGTGGTACATCAATCCTATTTTCTCTATCATTTTGGGAGATCGTGCTGCTTATAGTACTATTAAAAGTACTATGAAGTTGGAGTTTGCCCCCGGCCTCTCCGAAATCCTCTCCGACCCCTCCCCCCCTCCTATTTCCTTTTTTCGGGATCTCCCGGTCCCACGTGGTCATTACTGGGCCATTTATACTGTGTTGCTGGAGAAAGCGGGGGAAATCCCCAAATTATACGTCGGTTCTGGAACCTCCGTTATCGGAGGCTATAAGTCCCGATATAGGACTTATGTCAATGATGATACTAGTCGAATGCCCATTGGCGTCCGCCGCGCGCGAAAAAATGGCTATAGGATAGCTAAATTTGGTTGTTTGTGCTGGATTCCGGTTCCCGCTCCCAATCAAGTCCCCCAAAGTCGCTTGCGCACGATCGCCCTAGAGGGCATATTTACTTGTTTGTTTTTTGCCTCACGGCATTACCAAATGGATTGGACCTGGATTGGATCGATGCCTTGGGCTCGTTCCGAGCTACCTTGGGTGTCTCTTGGGACACGTTTACCCTTCTCCGAGATGGTCCGAGGGGAAATGGAGCTTAGCTCCAATGAGCTAGATGCTCTTGAGGAACGTCGCATTGCGCGACGCAATGTACGCCAGCTAAGCTGGTATCATAAGCAAGCTGCAACTGTCCTGGGTTACCATGCCCATCGAGCCACCACCAAGGCCAAGTGGTATCGAAAGAATCGCCAAAAGGCAAAAGACCAG
The DNA here is from genome assembly GCA_004379285.1 of Botryotinia calthae. Lineage (NCBI taxonomy): Eukaryota > Fungi > Ascomycota > Leotiomycetes > Helotiales > Sclerotiniaceae > Botryotinia > Botryotinia calthae. The sequence continues at coordinate 88,569 of PHWZ01000062.1, forward strand.
CTTGCTGCATCGAGGCAGAAAGCAAAGCTGGAGCAACGTTATCGTTGCAGTCCATGCAACCAAAATTTTCCTTCCCCCTCTGGTCTCGCGCGCCATCAACGTGGTCGATTACACCTGGACAAGGTGAATGGTGTTACTCGAACCATTACCCCCAAGAGTCACACTCAGAATGAACGCTTCCAGCGTTACATTGATGAGAAGCGCTTCTATTGCGCAGTTCATGACCATGCCTTTGGTTCCAAGCAGAGGCTCGAAAAACATCTAAATTCCAATCTCCATCGATAATTCTCTTTTGTTGCATATCTTGCTCGAGCTCAACAATTTAGCTCTTTTCTTACGCATCTTGGAACGAACCATCATCTAACTATTCGAAAGGAACTTCTATCGGTGAATACTTCAGAGACAACGGAAAGCATGCTATGATCGTCTTTGATGATCTTTCCAAGCAGGCTGTTGCTTATCGACAAATGTCTTTGCTCTTGCGTAGACCTCCAGGACGTGAAGCATTTCCCGGCGATGTATTTTATTTACAGCAAGGAATCCCGTTAACTCTATGATGATGTAGAAAAAAAACTAACATTTTGAATAGTTCCCGACTTCTTGAGCGTGCCGCTAAGATGAACGACAAGCTTGGTGGTGGATCCTTGACTGCTCTTCCCATCATTGAAACTCAAGGTGGTGACGTATCAGCTTATATCCCAACTAACGTTATTTCTATCACTGATGGACAAATTTTCTTGGAGGCCGAACTTTTCTACAAGGGTATTCGTCCAGCCATTAACGTCGGTCTTTCCGTCTCCCGTGTCGGATCTGCTGCCCAACTTAAGGCCATGAAGCAAGTTGCTGGTTCCTTGAAGCTTTTCTTGGCTCAATACCGTGAAGTTGCTGCATTCGCACAATTCGGTTCCGACTTGGATGCTGCTACCAAGCAAACTCTTAACCGTGGTGAAAGAGTAAGTTTTCCATTTTCATTCCCAACCACTTTCCCATACTTGCCATTGTTCTACTTCTTGTCGGACATTGATCTACTCATGATTGTTCGACTTCTTGTGGGACATTGATCTACCCGTGATTGTTCGACTTCTTGTGGGACATTGATCTATCCGTGATTGCTCGACTTCTTGTCGGACATTGATCTACTCGTGATTGTTCGACTTCTTGTCGTACATTGATCTGTTCATGATTGTTCGACTAACTGTCATACTTTGATATATTTATCAATGTTCGATTTATTTTCGTACATTGATTTAACTTATCATTGTTTGACTTGTTTTCGTACATTGATTTACTTAATATTGTTCGGCCCATGGTCGTGCATTGATCTTTCGTTTTTCACACATGAACAAATTTATATAAAGTACATAAGCTAACAACAATTTTTTACAGTTGACCGAGCTCCTCAAGCAAAAGCAATACTCTCCTATGGCTGTTAACGAAATGGTTCCTCTCATCTACGCCGGTGTCAACGGTCATCTTGACTCCGTCCCAGTCAACAAGATTCTCCAATGGGAGGCTGACTTCATCTCACATCTTAAGACCAACGAGTCAGACTTGTTGGCAACAATTGATAAGGAGGGTGCTCTCAGCAAGGATCTTGAGGCTAAGTTGAAGGACGTTGTCACCTCTTTCACCAAGAGCTTCGTCTAAATCAATAGCTAAAATAAAATCATGGTTATTTCCTCGTTATTCTTTTGTCCCTTAGCATGTGGGCCTGGGCGAGCTGTATTTTGAACGTTGTGATGAGGAAAGGAGAAAACTTAGTTATGGTGGTATGGAGGGTAGGATGAGTGATGAATGATCGGCGAAAGATTTGATAGATCAAAATCAAAGCTGTAAAATAGACCGTCAATTTTTCCGCGTGTTGTATGATTACATGATTCATTGTGTCGATTCGATGTTTGCAAAAGTGATGTTACCAATGGTGACTCGCAACTGGGAGAAGCAGAATCCTAAAATCGAGTTTTCAAGTATTTCACTATATTTCGCTACATTTTATTGTCCTAGTGCAATTCACTGTTCGGATGAATTTCAACCTCCAAATTCGATCCAACAGTTATAAATACTTACAATGCCCAAATGCGAATCCGACAATCAAATATCCTTTCAGATTTTGTTTTTTCCAAAATTTCCCAAGTTGTGAGTTGTAGAAACCTGCCGTATTCGGCAAGCTTCTCCGAGTTGTGATAAAACATATTCCACGGCTTCGAGCTAAGACCCTGCATATATTGAAGCCATTGATGTCACGTCAGCTTATGTTGCGGCTTGGAAGGGGGAGCCTGGTATCTAGTTATATAGGGTTGGTAGGGGATATGCGGACATAAAAATGCGGGTAGGGTGAGCGGGTATGGCCCGAGTACAATGCTACGTGAGAGCTAATAGATGCCTAGACTTCCCGCGCGGGCCGAGACATAAACGAAGCTGGAACGGAAAGGAAAGTGGAAATAGATATAGGGTATGCTGACTCCTAAGGTAGGTTGCGGTAGAGCAGGGGAATGGCGATTGCGAATTATGAATCGGGGGTTGTGGATCAAATTTGAAAGCGGAAGGGTGAGAAAATAGTTGAGAAATAGTCCGGCTAGGGTGGAGCGGGCAATGTGGGCTAAAAGTAGACTCGAAGTCTGTGGGAAGCTGGGGAAACCTTAATTTAGATTGAGAGTCGAGGTTAGGGTCCAATTCTAGGAAGAGACTTTCCGGCGTGAAGGAGGAAGATGGCGCGGGATGAACGGACGAAACATATTGCACATTGAAATCGAAAATACTCACTGTCTAGGCCTCGTAGCATTCTTCAATCCTGGATTCTAGATTCATAATCAAATGGACTTTTAGCGTCGAATAACTTTCGTTCTTCGAATTTGGATTCAATATTGGAAGGGACCTCTAAATTTGGACATGATGAGAAATCATAATCGAGTTAATAGTCGGCTCTCCATGGATCAGCCGCCTCGTGCCGAATTACCCTCATAGTACTCTTCGATGGTCAAACTTGGATTTAAATTTAAATACCCTTTCAGGCTTAAACATGTTTAGAAATTCATTTAAGTGTATGATATGTCTCTTTCATTTATCGCGTGGAGAGGAAGGAGGGGGGTAAAATTGAGGGGGGTAAAATTGAGGGGAGGGGCGATGGAGGTGGATTTGGATATAGATGTGGATGTTGATCCGGGACCTGCGTGGTGCGTAGTGCGATGCACGAAGGGACCTCGTGGCGTTGGGAAAAGCTTCTAATTTCAACGACCGAGGATTATATACATCTCAAGGGTTTATTTTAGAAACGGTTTATTGGGATGGCTTGTTGGCGTGGAACATGTGAATGGCGCATGCAGCATGCAGCAGAGAACGCATGGCTTGTCAGGGTCTTTGATCCACGTTGTTTTCATTAAGGGTCTTTCTTGATATCAATTTTTAACTTTTGATCGTCTTATGTATGAGCCGTGGAGTATGCTGCCCAGAGCAGGGTTTGGAAACCCATCGTCGTGGCTGCGGAAACTTAGGATGGGATAAGATTGGGGATGGAAAGGGTCTGGCTGTGAGACACGGGATGTTCCTTTACAAAGAACTCGAAGTCACAAGGAATGATTGGAAGGGAATGACTGTATGATATGCCAGGCACTCATTCCATTTTGTCACAAACATCGATACAGTACGATCTTGGGCCTAGTATAGTATTAATGGATGAAGGACCCGATATACATGTGAACGTATCTTACCATATGCTCAAGTCAGCATGTAGGCATGTAGAGATGCTTATTTTTAGTTTGCATGCGTATGCATGTATGTGGTTTGAAAGCACATTTCTACTGTTGCCTGTACTTATCCTGTCTTCTCAACTTCACCCCAAACTTCCTCATGCTATTTGTGGGCTAGGAAAGTTCTTCTTCTTCCTTCTTGCCTTCTTCTATTTTATGTCTCAAACTTCTTGCTATCTATATTGAATATGGGTGCCGTTGTGAGATTAGAGACCAGCTCCAATGGCATAGTTCCAACAGCTGTCTCTAGGGCTATGGTCGCTCTTGGGTGTTGTTTCAACAAACATAAACTTGTCGAAATTATAGAAAAATCAAAGCCCTCGCTTCTTCTGTTCGTTCAAGGTCAAGCATATTTTGGCAAATGCTGAATGATTATGCTCACGAGTATAAAGTTTTGATGCCTAGAATTGTACGATATGGACCGCTGTGAAGCTTTGGAAGCAGACCATGAAGTAGACTGGTTCCAAGAATGGTCAACAACCGACTATAATCATGCGACGTGGAAAACACACTTCGACATAACGGCTGTAGGATCGAGATAGACTTGCTCTACTAATCGATTCACATCTTCCTCATTCCTGATTATGTTTACCTTTAATTCTGCTTCATTGAGGTAATCCGCTTGCAAGTGGTGTCAGAAAGACAAGAGGATTAGAAATCTTAATTATGGCAGAAACTCAATCGACGTCTAGTCGCAAATCTAGCCATCTCTTCATTCTATCCGTGGTCTCCATGAGCATTTTCTGTTCGTTCATTCATGTATCTTATCAAGCCGCGCCAGTTTAACCCTTTCGCATTTTTTTCATATATCACTTGACTACTGGCCAAGCTAGGTAGATGACTTACCATCAATTAGACGACTCCTGGAATTTTGCTGTTCGAGGCGTACAGCTGCAGCAATTTATGAGTCACGAGTAGCCATTGGTCATGTGCCGAAGGATTTCGCGAATCCAACATCAGCCCAACTTGTGACCCTAATTGATTCCAAATTATCTCTACCTTTGTGTTCTTCGTCATTCTTCTCTGTGTGCGGTTGCGATTTAGTTTCTAACCAACTCAGTCATCTCATTGAATTCACAGGAATCAAAACATGCCTTGAAAAATCTTACAACAATTTATTCGAAGTCCCGGTTGTAGAATGATTACTTGGCTCCAGTTAAAAGAAATTCCCCGCTGTAGGAATATTATAATCGGTCACTGCGAGGTGTATCCGGTTGCGTTATGTTGCAAACGCGCGGCTGCACTGCCTACTTCAAAGGACCTCACAGCCGCACCTTTTCATGATCATGAAAACCCACATTTCTATAGATATGAGATATTAGAGACCAATATTTTTATCATATTCTATGTTTCTACTTGTTCTCTTAGTGGAGAGCGATGTGTTTTGTCTGCAGTCTTTCCATATGTTGAAACGACCGATGGATTAGGGGTGTGTTTCGTTCAATTGCTCTCATACAGGCAGCCAGTATGAAGAATCTGCTCTGTAGAATGGAAAGATCTTATCGCAAACTATGATGATGGTTACGATAATGATTCTTCCATATATATTAGTGCAGAGTGCGAAGATTGTAAGCTTTCATCATAGATCGTTCCGTCAAAGAAAAAACAAATGATTGGACCGTTTCTCAACTCGGGCGCCTAAATAGGGCTGTGATTCCTTCTTGTCGGACCATGGCCCTAAAGATATCATAAGAAGAGGGGGTAGATGCCCAACGTCAGAAAGACAGATAGACCCTATGGCTGAGGCGTATGATATAAGGGTTATCAGACCTCAAATCTCCACCAAATTCGTGTCCTCATCAAGGTTTTAACTTGTAGGATCACTGTTCCATATTCTAGACCTCCAACTAACATAAAGATGTCTACATATTACAAGCCAACATTCGTTACTTCTGCCTTGCTCTTGTTTGCATAAGTTTGTTCTAACTTACTTGTGCCACTCATTTCCAAGCCTCCATTTGCTGTCTTTATTTAGCATTGTTGATTATATCTTACCACCGACATTTCGTTTGTTTGTCTTCGTCGTATTATCAAAGCCTTGAAAGGCTTCTTTCTTACACGTCGAAATTTAAATAACAAATCACAAATCTACTTTTTCGCTTATATCATAGTTCGCCTCCATAAATCACAAGAATGGCTCGAGCTACATATATACTCGGACTTGGGTCGATTATCCTTGGTCAATTGACACTTTCTTTAGCACAAGTGGTGACTGATGTAGTATCAATCACGGATACATCAACAATAATTTCTTGCGCAGACACTGTGACGAACTGTCCAGGAAAATCGACTGCTGCCGGTTATGCAGCTGGTGTGACATCTACTCCAAGCGTGGCATCGGAAGTCGCATCTGAAACATCAAGTTGGGTAGCACCTTCAGCGCCGGCAGCATATACAGCTCCGGCAGCAGAAGCCTCTACTGTAACTGTTACCGAGACTGTAACTGGAGATTGCGGCGCCTCTGCTGGTTTCGAAGTAGCTAGTTCAAGTTCAACAAATTCTATGTGGTGGCCAGCAGCATCAGAAACAGGTAATTTTGTCCCCATGTCCTCTCTTCCAAACTTACCCACTAAAACTTTTTCAGCTGTCTCTGGAGTAGCTTCGTCTCCTCAAACAAATACATCCTCGGCTTCTAGCTGGACCAGTGCCGCAGCATGGGGGACTGGAGCCACAACCTCCTCTAAATACACATGGGGAACCGGTGTAACGTCGTCTGCCATTGTTCCAACATATGCCTCCGATATTACTTCCCACACTACCATCCAAATTACCTCGGATCAATCAGTCACTCTCACAACTTACTCAACCTCCACCGTCCAAACCAAGACCAGTGGCTCCACAGTATGGACCACTACGACCGGATGGCTCACCGTTGTTACATGCGATGCCTCCACTGGCAGCGCATATGCCACCGGTTACGGATCCGGTTATTCAGCAGGCACAGGCTACTATGGAACCGGGACTATAGTCGGTCCTTATAATAACTCGACCAAAATAGGAACAGGAACTGCAGCCTTGGAAACTTCAGCCTTGGAAACTTCAGCCATAACCACTGCAGGCGGCTATGGTAGCTCCATCTTATCAGCCAGCACTGCGACCTCTGCTTTGGAAAGTAAATCTAAATCAACACTTTATATCAATCCACCGTCCAGCACGGGAATAGCAAGTGATGCTACGGGTATTAATGGAACGACGGGGGCGCAACAAACTACCATTTCGGCGGATTCGGATAAAGTGAGAATTTCATTTATGGTGTTGGGAGTGGTGTGTTTGACGAATCTGTTCTTGTTTTAATCTAAGGAGTTTAGTTTTGAGAACCTCTCTCTGGGCTCTGATGGGATGCATGGATTGGGTTTTATGGTTTTCATGCTTTCTGTCCCAGAAATGGTATCGAGTAGGGTAAGATATGAATGTTGTATCTGTACTACTATATGTGAGAAATGAAAAGGACGAAATCGTCGTCATCAGGTCTGATCTTGATTCCTTTCCTACAGATTTGAAAGGTTATTCTTTTAGTGAACTTGGGGTTGAGGATCGATACCCGGATTTATCGGTGGTGATTTTGGTGTTGAGCTGTACGACGTCTATCTTTGTTTGTACTTAGTATATCTATAGATGAATAGCTGAGTAATGGATCTGGTTCATCCAGATATGATTCACAGTGTTTTTTGATTGAATGAGGGACCGATTTGAACGAATACGCTAAGAAATAAAGATTGGATTTCGAGACCTAATGAGCCCAAGTTTCAGGTGCTTAGCATTATCATCCCCCAGTGATGTTTCTCAATAGCATGGCGATATCATGGTTAAGCAATGAGATACGACGAAGAGAAATACTGGATTATTCTGTAATTATGACTGAACTGACCCTCATTCTACACTATCTCTAACATCATTCTAGTTAATAGAAAAATGACAGTCCAATAGACTTCTCACTTCTAACAACGTGAGATCCTACCTCGAAGTTAACCTTACGCTACATCACCATCATCAATCTTATCCGTAGTAAATAGATACTCATTGGAAGCTAACAACCCTTATCTCTTATCTAGACATGCAACAAAGTTAAATGATATGGTCCCCCTAAAACCGCTAAAAGCATACTAAACAAGTAGGCGAGTTTAGGAAGCTTTAGCTCGTGGCTTCTAGATATTTCTCTTGAACCTAGTTGCTCTTTATCCCTTATCCAGATATGCAACAGATGCTCAAATCTTTCCCCTGGATTATGTTGAGACTATCGTGGAAGTGAGAGTTTCGACTCTGATGCTCGGATTGATTTTGCGAGAATATTGCAGGATGATGTGTCTTGGTGTTTGAGAAGATGAATAACTGCTGGCTGGAAACTTGATGGGTCATAAACGGCATTTCCAATAGTCTGGATTACAAACCTGACAATTCAAAGCTCCCATCATCTTCTGTACATAGTTCAACATTCGAAGTAGATTTAATCTTGAAGGCAGAACTCTCAGTGATAGGCTGTCCAAAAGTGTCATTCAACACAATCAGCTTTCGTGTTTGGATAATAAATAATATTGCTGCCATTCGCTCCGAATCCAATATGTGCGTTCTATATACAGTGTCTCTTAGCCCACGTGATCGTCCCAGACCGGAAAGACACAAAATTCAAGACTTCAAAGCACTAATTATGTATAATTAATGTACACCACCAAAACCAAACCACTTCTCTTCGAATCCTTTCAATTCCTCGTACGAATCCCAATCTTCAACGGCGACCAAATCTTCATCATATCCTTCGAAAGTAGACATACTCGTTACCAGTCTAGGGTTGACAGCTACATCTAATTTAACACCCTCCCCAATCTTATCATTTGGCGATTCAATATTGCCATATGTGGTACCTTCCTTGAAAGAATCGTCGCGAATTCTATGAACCTGTGACCAAAGTGGCCTCTGGAAATGAGAATGCTTGATCAAATTCGCATGTACGAACATCCACTTTCCAGATGGATCTGCTTGAAGCATCGTATGTCCTCCCGATTGGGACTTTCCAGGAATTTTTGCAGCTCCAACAGCGTTCATTCTTCCTGGGCCGGTCCATGGCTTCCCAAGAAGAAGCGCAGCAGCCCTAAACGAATCTCGATCACCTCCCATGAATCCATAAAATTCTTCATGATGAAAAGCAAAATACTCAATCAACCATAGAATATCCTGGTGCCGAGTTCGAGATATCATAACCTGCCCAGATTCTCCTTCGTATTCATTCCGACATGGCTGACCCAATAAACGCCACATCGGATTGGTGGGATGAGATTTTGAATAATCAGGCCATAATAGAAGTCCTGTATCTCTCCATTCTCTTCCTTCGAACAGATATTCGGGATTCCGTAGAGGATAAGAATCTGTATCTAAATACAGGATCTCATCAAATGAAGATTGCTGGATGGCGGCTCCCTTTATTTGAAAATCTTTCCACCCCGACCCTTTTGATACGTCTTCTACTACACGCATTGTAATATTGATGCCGCTAGTACCGGAGTCAGAGTTCTGCAACTCTTTTAGATCGGAGAGAAGACTACTAAGGGCAGGTGCAGACAATTCGGAGTCGAAATGAAATATCTCGACTGGTAACGTGCAGTTGTAAGATTTTAGAAGCCTAAGAGAAGTTCGCGCACGAATCAGGGCTGGGCGATCTCCCGCGGCCATTACAATTCCTCTTTCGATCTTTTTCTCCATTTCTGGTACATCTGTACCAGAGAGTGATGATGAGCTCGTTTTCCCAATAATCTCAATTTGTTTGCGACGTAAATTCGTTGTGATACCTTTGCGCCATGCATAAATCTGAGATGAAGGTATATCTGCCCATGTTTTTACATTTCCATCGACAGCACCTCGGTCAAAATTAGTTCCATTAACCGGGCAGGTTTGGGAATTCAATGAAACAGAGTCATCGTAGGATAGAACTGGGCGTGATAAAAACTCTTCCAAGATTCCATTTAGCCTTGAAATCTCTTCTGAATCTGGCGGTGTCTCATAATGAAAATAATTCTGAGCTTTTTGTGGAATGTAACTCGATAAATCGTCAGAGTTTAAATGAGAAAGACTAGCGATCAATGCTATGAACACGATTGCGCCAAAAGTAGCGAGTGCACGAGTTTGCCTCATTGTTTGGTAACTTCACCAAAAATAAGAACTTCCGAAATAAAACTCGGAATTATCGGATTAATGAATTATAATTCAATGGGCCTTTTATTTCGATCGCAATAAGCTCATTGCAAGCAATTGTAAGTAATATACAAAGATCTATGCTGGAGACATGTGTGATGTAAGTTGGCGGCGCAGTGTCTTGGATGATATTAATAGGCAAAAAGATATCTTGACCCAACGGCCATCCAAAAGAGCGACCTCGTTGGATTAAATATATTTAGAACGGTTGAAGTTCTAATTAAAGGCAGACTGGCGGCTAAAAGAGCTATCCAAGTGTTCCAAGACTTCATTTTGAGGACATTTGGATGATCCCGGTGAAATATTAATCCGTGAAATGATTACGCATCGTTCATTTCATTCATTTTTTCATCATCTCCAATGATTGGGATATTCATGCACTGGCATATTGACAGAAAGCGGAACCTTGCTACCATGGCGGCCACTCTCAGAAATATCTTAACATGGCTCTGACAACCGAATCAGAATTAAGCGCGAAAGTAATTCGAAATTTCCTCGCGCGGCATGTGCTCATAAGGTTAGCTCCAATAGGAAACGGCTATACGCGCTTTCATACGTATACCATGGATAGATGAACCTTGCCCAACGACAATCTCTTCGACGTTGTTTACCCTCTTTGTATAATCAAATCGAGATACGAGAAACCATCCAGGACTCATGACAAAGGAAGAGACATTCATGGGAAGAGAACCGGAAGATGGCCGTCTCTCCTCGAGCCAAGACTTCAGCCCGGATATAACTAATCATGTCATCACGAAACTCTGCGGCCTCTGATATTCAAAGATAATCATTACTCACAAAGAAATTGCCATCACGACCTTGTTACTTGCAAACCGACACAATATCTGCAAAGCAAAACTCATAGGGCTGAGGGACGTGGTGGCATCGACCAAGACACAATCAAACTAAATGTAAAGATTCACATTCTGAAAAGCTTGACCATGTCTGTGTTGGTCTCTCTATGTATAAAAACTATCCTATAGATTTTACATCAGCAAGTGTTTGACGGATATAAGTGCATCGATGGGTTCCAGGTTTGTGGTGAGGGACTGCTCTTACTTGATATTGACCACAGCGTGGCTACCCAGAGATATCTTGAAATACAAATTGCCCATGCCAACAGTTTGTGCGAAATCATTTCCAAAGACTCAATCGACATCTCCCCAGGTCAGATTAGCGTCTCATAAGTCAAGGGAATAAAAGGCTCAGTCCCCCAAGGTAGGCATGTTTTTCCAACCTCGAACTCCCCTCTAATGGGTCTCCACATAAAGTACCTGTCAACATCAGTCAATGCCAATACACAATCAAGATTTTGAGTAGTGCTCACTGAGGCTCAGGAGACATCTTTTTCTCCAGATCTTTCCAAGTCGCACTTGGATTTTCAATACTGGTGTTCACCACCACCTTATAGTATGTCATGAATCCACACTTTTCGTATAGTAATCTTCCCGTCTCGGTCGCCTCTACATATGCATCGACCCCTATTTCATCAGCTTTTTGGATGCCCCAATCCATCACCAACTTCATACCACCTCTCCTTCGAAATTCTGGAATGGCGAACGCGATGTTTAAGACTGTGATATTGCAACTTTAGCACGAACCGTGTGTTCCCGGCGAGCTCAGCATCAGATATGCTTATACTTACGCAAGTATGGTCGATTACATTGTAGGTAATACTTATGGACATCAATTTGTTGCATAAAATTGTTGGCATATTCTCGACCGATTCCCTCTGGCCACCAAACAGCAACGACTGAGTCTGATTCATTGACAGTGTCTGAATTTCCTTCGAAGTAAATCCAATTTACAGCTCCGACCAGCTTTTCATGCGTTGGCTCAACTACTTTCATCCAATAACTATGGGGAGATCTCTTTGCATGGTGTCTTATTGCAGATTATGTGGCTATCTGAATAGATCGCTCTCGTTCCTGCGGGGAGTCATCTTTGAGATAATAGACTATCCGAAGATAGGAATTGAATGGATTCTCAAATGCTTCCCAACAAGCGGACATCATTTCTTTGAAGTCGGCGTCGCTTTCGAACTTGAGACGTTGGAGATTTGATTTCATTGAAAATATAGAATTTGGAATATGGAATATGGCGAAGGTGGAGTTGCAGGCCGGTGTAAATTAATGGATTATAGAAGACGTCTGAAATATTATTCTGGTATATCTTGGACTGAACCATTAATGTCACCTTGTTGTGGCTATATATTGATAGTGCCCAGTTTCTTATTTTTCAATTTCAAAATTATCCACCTTTACATTTTCTAAGATCTAGAATATTAAATTTCAAGTTCTTCGCCCTTTCAACACTTCCTTCCGTCTTTATTTCGACGCGTAAGTGACTGTTAGATCAACACACACATATTTCACCACCGAGTTTTCAATACATCGAGTTGTACAGTGCAGTCGCCTGTTGAAATTCCCATTCAACTGTTTGATTATAAGTTCTCTCTTCAACAACGACAAGCACAACTCAATTCTTACTTACAATCCATTGTAATTTCTAACTTTGAGCTTTTTTATAAGAGCACTAGTGGGTGTATGGACTGACAGAACATTACAAACACTGACTTGGAAATATCTTTTGAAATATCGGTTTTTATATCTTGAGAATTGTTGTAATGATTCACCAGAGATTGAACTATGAAAAGATAGATTCAGGTATCAAACAATTAAAGAATGAAATAATCAAAAATATCGACACTTGAGGAGTGTTCTATTAGTCTGTATACCCACTGGTGGGAGTACTAAGGATACTACGTGCAATATGGCTATGAGATATACACAGAGACTATGTACGAATGAGATGGAGATTACAAGAGAAGATGCTTTTTCGTGTTAATCATGAGTGGCGGATGCTAAAGAAACTCAAAGATGATACATGAAGTTGCGCTACAGTCATTCACATCTCGTTCTTCGGGTCTAAATCCCTAAATAGCATCAATGAGCAAGAGGAGTCTTGGACATGCTGAAAAGCGCATGAGAGTATTATGAATATGGCGATGGGAATTTACATGCCGCATGTCTCAGTGACTACGAAGGAGGGTCACCTGCGCAAGCACCGCATGGTGTAAAGAGGAGAAATGTGATTATATTGTTCAAGAGGTGGGTTATTCACTTTTTGATGCCGGTGAGAGGGGAGGGGATGAGACGTTGGCGTGGCGTTGGCGTTGGCATTGGTATTTGCGCTGTTGAGGAGAGATTATTTGCATGGTTTTTGCCAGGGCAGAAATTGGGATTTGATGAGAAAGGATGATGTGGTTTTGTGATGGCTCAAGGGGGTATAGGAGTCTCGATAGGCCGGGCTGCACTCTGTCGATCAGAAACTTTTGATTTCTGTATTCGATGGCTAGTCCGGACTATTGAACACTCTGGGAAAATGTATGAATAGCACTGGTGTAACAATATGAAGATTTCAGATCGTCATAGCCGAGCGCTTGCTGCCACTATTCACGTTGAGAAGATCGTATAAAAGTGCTATAGCCATTCAAGAAATATATTGAAGCAAATCTGGCATGAACAAACTGCCAACCATTAACCTAAATCGCTCAATATGTATTCCTATCCCACTCCTCGCTTTAAAAGTCAAAACTTGCGTAATCCATATACAACCTCGCCTCTTCCGAGAAATCCATATGCTCTTGCGGAGATTTCAACTCTGGTGGCGAGATGATATTCTTCAACTCTCTCAGCGACTCGATATCCTCCAACATTCCTCCATCCAATTTATCCCATATTATGCCATAACCCGGTTTTGCCGCCCCAGCAACGGTAATAATTCTTTTATTCGTAATCACATAATCGCATCCCGTGTCCCACTGATCGCCTTTAAATTCCTCCTCCAATACCTGACACTCATGGACCAACGCTATCGTTTTCGTATCCTTATTCACAGCCCCTATCGAATATAACATCCCCCATTCTAAATCGAAAAATCCATGCCCCTTTCCAAAACGAAGACCTTTGTAATTTATAGCGCCAGTCCCTGTAACCATCAATGGTATTCTTAGTCCCTCGCTTCGTATCGCAGTCAACGTAACATGTCTCCCATATCTTTCAATTCCATCCAAATAACTCGCAACCTCCCATTTGCGTTCCGGTATTTCCTTAGGATTCAGCAGGAAAAATCCCCGTCGAATCCCATACGTTGTACAAATGACTATCTTCCCATCTTTCAGCGCCTGACACCGCAGCTCCTGCAAACAATTGTCGGGAGCGATAAATATCGTTTCGGCAGATACATAACAGTCTAAACTAATCAAGTGACGACCTGCATCATTGGAACACACGAAATCGCAAATGAATGAAGAGTAATCGTGGTCGAATCTTGAGTCTGGTATAGCTACATGGCGCAGTTCTTCCCAAACCTTTTCACGGATCTGAGATTTGTGCGTGGAGGCTGGTGGTGTTGCGCCTGTTTGGAGAGGAGGAGGTCGCTGGGGTGCGGATATGGTCATGATAGTCGAGTGAGTGTGATGTTGTCTAAGATTACGATTATTCTGCCGTTGAAGGATTTGATTTTGGAAGCGGTAAAGACCAAAAGTGACTAATAAGCTGACTTCCAGATGTTGATAGGAAATGTAGAAAATTTATTCGAGGAATCGTTCATCCGAGTCTTTATTTGACAAATACGATGTTTTTATTTGGGGGGAGAAGAAGATTTAAAAGAGACCGAAACTAGACGTCTGGGCGTGAAACTCGAATATAAAAATGTTTCACACATGTGAAGTGCAGATCCGGGGAACGAACATGACACGGAAGTTTAAAAAGTGCGTGTCTCAAGCGCTTGTGCTCGTATTATGAGCTTGAAACTTATTAAGCCCTTGAGAGCAGAGGTTCCCGATATTTTGCGTATGTTTTTTGCATCTGAAATATGCCGTTCACTCTCTCTGAAGATTGATTCGATCCATGAGGCGAATTCTTCCACCCAGCCATTCTGGCCCTTCTGTTCAATATAAACTCCATCACGAGGTCCCCGGTACGCCCTTCATTCACGCACTTATGGTGCCGCATACAGGATGCACAGGCTGTCTCGCTGTATACATGCAGTTGCAGTGTCGCCAGGCATTAAAATGGAGAGTCTCGCACGCCACCACGTCTTAACAAAGTTTAGATATAATTTCAGCAAGCATCATGACAGCAAGAGCAAGTTTGATTGGGTACATAAAAACTCGGGAGATGAATCCACTGCCCAAGTGTTGCGAGGACCTGGAGGAAGTGCCTAACAAATTTGCATCATACATACCGAATTGGCCCAATTCTGTCTGTCACTTGCATGTCCCAGTACACAAACTTCTTCGCGAAACACGCCACCGCTGCACGCGATTGAAACTCATGGTGGTGATGTAAATTAGGAGATGATCATTATGGTGATTTGGTCCCTTTTGTAAACCAATTACTCCGTCCATGTGCTGTTGTACATTTATTATATTTCCTAATATCATCATGGCCTCTGCCCTGGACCCGGAGGTCCTATTTGACCTGGCATCTCCTGTGCCCCTTCGGCTTTGAGTCTCTGCAAAGTTTGATCGCGCTGGTATTCCATAACTCTTCGCTTTTTGAAGTATTGGACCTACATCACAATCGAGTCAGCGAATATATCCCTTGTGTAAATTCTTCTCGCTGTTCCGTTTCCTAGGTCCTCCAGTCCATACTCAGCTCCCAATGGAGAAAACTCACCCAACTCGTAGCACAATTACTTTCAAATCCTTTGCTCTCTACTGCACATGCTTTCTCTGCCTTGTCCTTCTCCGTAATACTATCGATGATCTCTGCTTTATCCAAGCATTTAAAATAAGCATCCCTAGCTTCCCAGCACCGAGATCTTTGTGTGCGGTCCGGAGCTATGGGTGCACCATCCGCGCCAATCTTGGGGGGTGGTAAGGAAGCTGAAGTCGAGGATGAGAAAAGACCCATAGCGTGCTAATCTTAAGATTTGGATGGGGGTGGGAGATTGCAATTTTAACTGCTTGAACTTATTGATTAGTTTTCCAAGATACGGTGCTACGGGAGAGCTTTGACTTAAGGTTACCAACTATTGCCTATGGACCGTGATAAATTGAGAGTCTGGGAGAAGCTAGCGATTAGCCACAGTCACAGTCACAGCCACATCTACAGCCACGGCTACAGCACTTTCAGCACTTCTAGCACTTTCATCATCGAAGCTGCGAGGCTGCAGCTTGAAATTCGAATGCACGCTTATAATGCAGGAAATAGATCACACCCACCAAGACGGCATCTCTTGACCTTGCAGAACACGCCGCCTCATTTTCTTAACCTTTATTTCACTAGTCCAGGCTAAGTAAGGATTGATTGTGCTTTGACGTTTATGATTGATGATCTTCAAATCGTTTGGATTCTACTCCCTCATGAGTGGCGAGTCTCTCCATGTGCGACCAGGAACCAGCTTGCCTTACCTGTGGCCTTACTCATGGCGAGTCACCATCAATCGGTTTCTGACTAGATATGAGACGTGGAGCCAATATCCACCCATACCAGCCAGATCAAACTAGTGGATTCCCCAGTCTCACGCAGCTGGCCTCACGGGGTCTTGAGGGTTCAAACCTCCCCAAATGGAGAGACCACAGTACCGGTAGCCAATAAACAGTCTTTATAGGTTAAGTATTGATACTATGATAGTTTATAGTGCCCCAGATCCTCAAGTCTTTATGGATACTAGTATACTTCTGATAGGGGCAATACAATGGCAATTTTTCCTATTTTAAGACTAGTAGTACGAGGTCCAGAACTCAATTCAACATCTTGGTAGTTCTAGAAGAGAGTTGCGAGAGTGGCGATCTTACATGACGTGGAGCCTAGAATTAGACAGTTCGTTTCTGCTCTCTAGATCTTCGTATATGTTCTCAAGTAATGTTTTCCAGTTCATTGATCGAATTTCAACATTACAAGGGCAAACTTCGTCTTGGAAGCTCCAAGTAACATGGAACAGTAATAAGTTTGAAGTAACAAAATATTCTCAAGGGCGACGTACGAGGCGTGCACCACGTCATCAACTCTAGTGAACCGGGAGTCCATGCGTGAGTTTCCTTTCGATCCATTCCACATACAATCGCGGACTTGATCTTGACTTCTCATCTTCTACAACTTGCACCTTTCTCAATATCATAAAAATGGTATGCTAAAGAATGCATCACAACAGGGAACAGGGAAAATTAAACACTTAATATCAAGGCTGTCCCAACAATGCCGGCAACTTCAACGTGGGATATGATGTAAGGTAGAAACCACGCCAATGGATCACAGTCGCAAGATTCGAGCCCGATTAAAATGGACCTTCCGTTATCTATATTGAAACGTTTGCCTACGCCTGTGCTAGTTTTGGATCAGTATCGGAAAGTGCTATGGACAAACTGGAAAGCAGAAGCTTTATTCGGCAGCGCAGATTCTTTTAGGAATGAGAAGAGCGCATTGGTCGGAAAGGACTTGGATGAACTGGGTGTCACATTACTAAACAATCGATCATGGGGACCGGTACTAAGTGAGATAGAGTATCTTCGACATGGCGGTACCTTATTAAATGATGACAATTCGAGCTTTTTTGATGGGTTCCAGGTGGCGGTAAACAATTCATCTAAGTCGAATGACCAGAAGGAAAGACGATTTCGGGCTTGTATTGATGCTTTGAATGAGGGTCGGGGCCTTCATTTCATTCTCACTTTCGAAACACCGATATTTTTGCAAGAGAATCCAGTCAACTACAGGTCAGGATCAACACTGTTGCTAAAAGAGCCTCAGCATAAACCGGCCTTCATAAGAGATGACATTTTTTGTTCTCTTCGAAAAGCAGTCTTTGACAATGTTGAAACCCCCGCATTCATGATAACTGCAGATGGTGAATTTTACTTAACAAATCGTAAAGTTCAAGACGTCTTAGGAAAGTCCATGGGGGGAGAGAATGGCTGTGGACAGAATGTGTTTCGAGATGCCCTACAGATCTGGGATGCGGAATTTACTCGTCAGTTATCAGCCGATGAATATTTCGGAACAGTCTTAGCGAGAACCCGAAAGCCTTTCACGAATCGAAGGTCTGGATTTATAAATCCCATAAATGGAGATCGAATGACAACACTAATGTCTGGAGAATGCCTTTATGACGAAGCTGGGATCTACTTGGGAGCGATTTGCTGGTGCGAAGATATACAAGAATACGAACAATACCTGATTGAGAAACAACACAATTTAATACGAAGTCATGAAACTATTTGTGATTTGATGCCACATCTAGTGTGGACTGCAAGACCGGATGGTTATTGCGATTGGTACTCTAAGCGGGTAAGGATGGCTTCTAGTAGCTGCTCACAATTCAAAAGAAACTAACCTGCGCCACAGTGGTATGAATACACTGGCATGTCTAAGGAAGAAAGCGTTGGCACTGGATATGAGAAGGTGATTTATCCGGATGATTTGAATACTCTTAGAGAAGCTTGGAATTTTAGCCAGTTAGAGCACCAAGATGGCGAGGTAGAGGTACGGTATCTGAGGCGTGATGGGGTATATAGATGGATGCACACGAGAGCTTGCCCACTAGTTGACGACAACGGAAAAGTTCTGAAGTGGTACGGAACAAATACAGATATCACGGATATTGTGATGTCACGAATTGAGGCTAAGAGGAACAAGCATCAAATGTTGACAGTTCTGGCTCATGCCGAAGTTAACATGTTTTGTGTGGATAAAAATCGACTAGTAACAATGGCGGAGGGGGCGATGCTGTGGGGGACCAAAACTGAGCAAACGCATCAAAGCAAGGAGAATTTGATTGGAAAGGATATTATCGAGCATATGCAAAGTACGCAGGCAGGGGGCATACCGGGTTCGTTCATTTCATCCATCCCTCTGCGACAATAATCCCACGTTACTGATGTATTCCAATTCCCAGGCCATGAAAATTCTATCCTAGAAATATTGTCCGGAAAGGTCGAGATGGCAACATGCGAAGAAAAGATAGGAGATAAAAGTTACCGAACACGATTAGTAGCAGATCTTGAGCACAACAGTGGTGATGGAGGGCAAGCACCAAAAGTCATCGGATGTTTGGGCTTGAGTATTGATATTACGGATGTGGAAAAACGGGCGCAATTAGAGATGGATAACACGAGGTTGATGATTGAAGAACAAGCAGCTAAAGATTCATCTAAGATAAAAAGTCAATTCTTAGCAAATGTGAGTTGTTAGTACCTTGTGAAGACTTCCAGAACGCTAACAGGGTTTGTAAAGATGTCGCATGAGATGCGCACCCCAACGGCGGTAAGTCCCCCTCCTCATCTTTTTGCGCTCAAATCGAAAGACCACAGGGCTAACGTGTTAGCATTAGGGCGTGATTGGTATGGTGGACTTGCTCGACGAAGACCCAACTTTAACGTCTTCGCAACGCGAATATGTTTCTAGCATCCAACTTTCGGGAAGAGCCCTCCTAACCATTGTGAATGACATCCTTGACTTTTCGAAAATTGAATCTGGTCGTCTCGACATCGAAGAAGTTCCATTCAATCTTTGTTCCATTGTCGGAGAGCTATGTAAATTATTATGCGTTTTTGCTAATCAGAAGAATTTGGTATTCAATTACGAAAACGAGATTGACGAAAGTCTCGAAGTCCTGGGAGACCCTGGGCGGATCAGACAAGTCCTATCTAACCTTCTAACAAATTCGCTTAAATTTACGGAAAATGGATCTATTACAATAAACGCTAAAGGAAAGAGAATAATGGATTCAGGCAACACTGGAAATGATACAACTGAGGTCAGCTTCGTGATTAAGGATACCGGCATTGGAATATCTAAAACGACCTTGGATAAGTTATTTAGACCCTTTAGCCAGGGGGACTCTTCAACGGCAAGATTATATGGTGGGACGGGTCTAGGTCTGACTATATCGAGAAATGTGAGTATCTTCCATTCTTCCATTCTTCCAATGCCCGTCCACCAAAGAACCTCAACGCATTCATTGAAATCTATACTTCGAGATACTGATTCTGATACTAGCTTGCAACTCTGATGTCTGGCACGATAGCTCTTGATTCAGAGCAAGGAGTTGGGAGCACGGCCACGTTCACAATACCATTGAAGATATCCTCCTATTGCCGTTTACCCCGACATTCCACCACTCCGGCTGAACTTGACTTTTCTTTTACCAAAGATAACTCTAATTCACAATCTCTGCCGAGTACGCCACTGGCTCTTCGACCAAGCTGTCACCGAGGGCAGGTAGAACGACAACTTATAAATCAACAAATCTCGATTAGTGACACCAATCAGGCCCTTCCTCCATATCTCCGAAACGGAGACAAGAATAAAGAGAGTGTGAAGAAACTTACACCGAGAGAACGAGGTGAGATCCTTGTTCTAGTTGTCGAAGATAAGTAAGTTGGACATATTTATTATAACCACGTCCTTGTATTTCTTGCTTACAAATTATAGTGCCATCAACCAAACAATCGCATTGAAAACTGTCCGAAACCTAGGATTCCAAGCAACAGCCGTTTGGAACGGACGCGAAGCATTGAATTATTTGAGCAATCCGGGGCCATCCAATCCGAGGCCAGATATCATCTTAATGGATGTCCAGATGCCAATTATGGATGGTTATGAAGCAACAAGAATTCTAAGGACGAATAAAGAATATGAAAAGAATCTAGAACATGATATACAGCCGTCAAAAAACACGAACGATTCGGCCAGTGCGAGACACTCGAATATGAACGGATCAGAAATTGAGAGTCCGACCAGCAGGACAAAAACCAAAACGAAAAGTAAACTGAAAGATCTTCCTGTAATAGCTATGACGGCTAGTGCGATTCAAGGAGATCAAGAAAAGTGTCTCGAGGCGGGAATGGATGGATACTTGAGTAAACCGGTTGAAAAGGAAAGGTTGGAGGAAACGCTAATATATTGGGCGCAAAAAACGATGAATGTCCGAGAACTTGTAAGTCTGGGTATCTCGAGTCCCGACGGTAAACATAGTAAGAACGATTCTGCTGATTCTGCTGTTGTCATGATGGATGAGGACTCTACTTGGTCATAGGATGGGGGATCAAGAGACAGCGATCTAGATAGTGGAGATGAGAGTGCAGAAACAGCCGGTGCACACTGATCATAATGTGGTCTCATTGTTGCATGTGGACATCGATTCTGTTGGAACTGAGTCTGTTATGGTGGGGGTAACCGTGAAAAACTGATCTCAGTTCTGTGAATGGCGCAGACGTTTGTCGGTTGGAAAACACGGATATTCACGGTTCTTTTGGTGACCAAAATGGCGTATTCCGGTTGTGATATTGGGCGATTCCTTGGACACTGGATAAGGGACTTGGGGTTGAGACTGGATTGGATTGGATTGGATTGACGATGTGAAATGATTGTATTATACCTTGGCACTTATTGATAAAATTTTTCTTAGGGACTACCTGCCTGATCGAGAATGTTATATAGATAACGGATAAAGGGGGGTTAGAGTTGTTAAACGAATATCATGAACTTTGTGGGAACTAGTTTCTGACGTGCCGAGTCCAAGACTTAGATGCTAGAGCCTACCTACCTAATCCGGAATGTTGTAGAGAAACCCCGCGGATGTAGGTGGCCCGGCGGAGATCTTGGCGTGCTTGAACGGTTAAAGGGGGTTAGATTTTTAGACGAACACCATAAATTGCGTTTGTAACTGGTACCTGGCGTGCCTGGCGTGCCTGAGTCCTTATCTAGTGTGTCAGACATGCATTGACTCAAGATATATAAATTAACTTCCAAGATCTACTGATAGCACGTGTACCGAGTCATGTATTTATCCATCCTCGGCGCGAAGCTCAGCGATCAAAAAAGTAGAATCGAAAACGGGGGCGAGGTCACCAGATCTGGAGCACAAGAATCGAGGTTGACAGGGGCAAGGGGTAATTGAATCACCGCAAAATTCACCGCCCAAGTGTTGACCAATCAATTTGCTTGCCGATATCGTCGTGCATACGCTATCTGAGCTGAGGAGCTTTAAGCTTCAGTCATAAAGCTTCAGTCATCCCCAACCTCTCTGTCTCTCATCCTTCTTCAAAACTACAAAACATCAATTCAATAACAAATCCGTGGTAAATCCCCACGGTTCCCTTCATTATGTTACGTTCTACCCTATTTCTTGCCGCTGCATCTCTAGCTACAGGAGCAGTCATCCAACAACCCATTGCGGAACAAAGCTCTCAATCTCTTGTCAATGAAAAACACAAACCATTGATTAAATCTTCTTCGCTCCAAAATGATATAAAGACACACAACCTTCTCAAACGGGCGAAGCAACTTTACAAAATTGCAGAGGAAAGTATCCCTGAGTACAATCACCCGACGAGAGTTATTGGGTCAAAAGGTATATCCCCATTCCTTCATCTCCTCAGTTGCTCAAGACATTTGTTGACTCGCTCCGTGTAACAGGCCACGAATCAACTGTTGACTACATCTACTCTTCTATTGCGTCTCTCGGCGACTACTATACAATCTCCAACCAATCATTCCCTGCCGTTGTGGGCAATATCTTCGACTATCGACTCGTACTTGGCGATGCCGTTCCAAAGACTGCTACCCCTATGAGTCTCACGCCTCCAACAGCCAACAAAGATTCGGTTTTCGGTCCACTAGTATTGGTTAACAACAATGGTTGCGATGCATCCGACTATCCCGCAGAGGTGGCGGGCTCTATAGCTTTGATCCTCCGAGGAACTTGTTCGTTTGGAGATAAATCTGCGAATGCCGGTAAAGCAGGTGCCATTGCCGCAGTTGTCTACAATAATGCCAACGGATCTTTGAGTGGAACACTGGGAGCACCAAACGCAGATCATATCGCCACTTTCGGTATTTCAGATGAAGAAGCAGCCCCATATGTTACGAAATTGAAGAATGGGGAATCTATCGATGGATCTGCATTTGTTGATGCATTGGTCGAAGAAATCACCACCACAAATATCATTGCTCAGACTAAAGGAGGCGATGCAAATAACTGTGTAATGTTGGGAGGACATTCGGACAGTGTTGAAGCAGGACCGGGTATCAATGACGATGGAACTGGTTCTATATCTCTACTTGAGGTTGCTACCCAGTTGACCAACTATAAAGTCAACAATTGTGTTAGATTTGGTTGGTGGGCAGGTGAGGAGGAGGGACTTCTCGGTTCAGACTACTACGTTTCCCAACTTTCCGACGAGGAGAATTTAAAGATCCGTCTTTTTATGGATTACGACATGATGGCTTCTCCAAACTATGCTTATCAGGTGTACAACGCCACTGATGCCGCCAATCCTGATGGATCCGAAGCATTGAGAAACTTGTATACAAAGTGGTACAAATCTCATCAACTCAACTACACATACATTCCATTCGATGGTCGAAGTGACTATGATGCTTTCATCAAGAACGGTATTCCAGGTGGTGGAATTGCAACTGGTGCTGAAGGTGTCAAGACTGCCGCCGAGGTTGAAATGTTTGGTGGTAAGGCTGGAGATTGGTATGATTCTTGTTATCATCAACTTTGTGATGATCTTTCAAACCTTGCTCTTGATGCTTGGTTAATTAACACCCAGCTCATCGCTCATTCGGTTGCTACTTACGCCAACTCTTTTGATGGATTCCCAAAAAGAACTTTGGAAAGCGTTAGTGTTTCTGCTGCAAAGAAAGTGAAGGAAGAGACCAAATATCATGGTCCTCAGTTGATCATGTAATTTTTTGGTAGCATTTATAAGAATATTCAAGGGATTGAGAGCGTATAGATAGTTGTAATTTTTAGTATGCCTCACATATTTCATAGGCACACATCGAATTTGAATTTTAACGGCGATATATCTATCTTTGTTTGCATGCAAGCGATACCTTTTTATGAGAAGTTCGAGAATCAAAATAACAATGTATCATGTCACATGCTTTATTTGCTTACAGGCAGACGCTAGCGAACCGATACACGAGGCTGTGCAACATTGCGGCTTCTTAAACAAGCATTCATATCTTAGATGGAAATTAATCTTCATAGTTCTCTGTTGTCGCATTCCAGTTGTTGGCAATTGAGATACTTCGAGCTGGCAAATTTCAAGAGATTGGATACAGGCGAATACAGAGAGCATTTTGCACGGACAGGTTCGATCGCGGACAAATCGCGCTGTTGTTTCAACGTACCTTTCTTTACTCACTGAACATTTCCTCAACGTGTTTTATTTCTTCTCTACAACACTTCCTACATAAGCGTGTACATTCAGCCTCAAATTCTCTGCATTAAACAAGTATTAGCAAGATTTTTGCTAAGCCACTGCTAGGATAAAGCATGGTTTATACCAACTAGCCCCCACAGCTAGGGTCGCTACATGGGTCAACTACTTTCTCATCATCTATAATCCAATGGATATTTTTCAGGCGTATCATGAGGTAGACTTGCACTCACAATCACTGGTACATATGTGCAAAGCTGTTCATAAGCATCATACCCAATCTGATATTCATCTCTGGCACATTTTTAGCGACTTGTTTCGAGATAATGAAGTCACATCCAGTCGTGGCTGAAGATGCATGTGAATTGCACAAGCTTATGTGTAAGGCTCTGACATACTCAGAATATATATTCCTATTATTCTGCTCCATGGAGTTCTCATTACCCTCGTGTATCACTTCTTCTATAAGCTTCAAGCAACAAAAGATTATTAGTGTCGGAAGATTACAAACTCAAACACCACCAATTCCTCTTGCTACCACATCTTTGATAATAGATCCAGCATGCCAGGCCACCGTTCTCATAATCATCAACCCCCTCACCGTGGATCCGAACCCAAACATCGATCCCCTCCAAGGTTGCCCCTGTCTTCGCCCCCACAAGCGGAAGTCCGCTGTTTAACTATCCGCTACGCATCTCTAGACCACAGGAGCTATCATAAAGACTACAATCTACCTTACGTTCGCCACTTTCGTCACTCGAATCGGGGTATGGTGACAGATCTTCCGACTAGCGGGGTGGTCGGCAGGAACAATTTGCAAAGCTTGGTGCAGGATAAATTAACGACGTTGATGAATAGAGAGTTTGCTAATTGGTGAGTACCTTTCTTGCTGCTGGTATCTGTTGATTCGCTTTAAATGGATGGAGTTGGAAGTGAGTGATGAGGATGTGAATAGATATACCATGGGATGGTGGGCTGGACTTTTGTTAATTCTATTTTTTCTGCAGGAAGTTCATCGGTGCTGAGAGATCACTGCCTGGCCCGCCGAGCAATAATACACCATGGGGATATAGCGAGAGAAGAGTAAATGTTTATATTGAGAGACGACAGTGAGAAGAACCAAAAAGTGTCTTCAAAGGCTTTCTACTTGTATCGGGGTTCGAGATGGAGGGTTCTCGTGGTGGATTACTATTGATTTTGGAGGCGCAGAAATGAACGGGCACTTGGATGAGTGGTTTATGATTTCATTTTCTGTTGGCTTGTGGTGTTAATGTTTGATTTTAACTCCGTATGGGATTTGATTTTGATATATTTGGTTGTGAATTGAAGGGTCTGAGCTTGCGGTTGTGGTGTATATCTTATGTCTTCTCTTCTTTCCTCTTTTATGATTAGTTCTTGTTAATTAATTTTGTTAATTTGATTTGTTTGATAAGTTGACATTGCAAGTAGGTAGAGATGATGGAGTCCATGGATTGTAAACTCTATTCTACGCTTCGCTTCTATTTTCTGCAGTAGCCAATAACACTCATCATCTCCATCATTATGATATACCGTGTTGAACCTCCTTCCACCCAACTTGCGAAACTCAAAGCCGTGGATTGACTTCTGAAATCTTCAAGTGGGATGCAATATATCTCCTTGAATTCCGATTGGCTTGAATCTGATAGTACCCGTTCTCAATCATTGGAAACGGCCATGTGATGCATTTCACACGGATAAATACTTCGGCTACAACAGCCGGGGATAAATTGCGGGGTGCTTTAGTGCCGGAAATTCTAATGGCTAATATGCTGCATAATGTAGATGTCCGATAAGATTTCTTCAACTTTCCAACACGGATTTTCTAAGGATCAAATAAGATTTCCGGCGCCGGGCTTGGAATCTATGAGCTGTCAGGTGGCAAGAAGGGTTAGTCTTTGTTTTGTCGTTATACTAAGCCAAGGCCTATATATATGTTGCCTTTCCCCCAATTTGCTAACTTCTGTGTACATGCATTGATTTCTTTTTCCAACTCAATTCAACCATCATGGCATTTTTCAACCTATTGCGCAGAGGCCTAGTTGCTTTTGCTGCTACTATCTATATGATACCCACAGCATCAGGTGACGCCAACAATTTAGCCCTTGTCTCTAATTTTGGCTACAATCCCTCAAATGTATCAATGTATCTCTATGTTCCCACCAAACTCGCTCCCAATCCCCCAGTATTCGTCAATCCGCATTGGTGCCATGGAACAGCCCAGGATGCGTTCTCCGGCACCCAATTCGCAACCCTAGCCGATACTTACGGCTACATAATGATTTTTCCCAACTCTCCCAATGCCGCAGATCAATGCTGGGATGTTTCTTCCACTGCGTCACTGAGCCACAATGGCGGAGGAGATTCTTTGGCTATTGTAAATATGGTTAAATATGTACTCGCGACCTACAAAGCCGATCCCAATCGCGTGTTTTCGATGGGCACTTCGTCGGGTGCAATGATGACGAATGTACTATTGGGCGTGTACCCTGACATCTTCGCTGCTGGCTCTGCATGGGCTGGTGTAGCAATGGGATGTTTTGCCGCAAATAGCAGTGCGGTGGATGTTTGGTCCAACGACTGCGCTACCGGCCAAATCATCAAGTCAGGCGCGCAATGGAAGAGTATTGTGCAGGCTGCGTATCCGGGCTACACGGGTTTTAGACCAAAGATGTGGGTGCTGCATGGTACAGATGACACCACGCTCTATCCACAAAATCTGCAGGAGGAAATCAAAGAGTGGACGACAGTATTAGGTCAATCTAGTACTCCTCTCACGACGAGATTGAACTGGCCGGATGCGAACTGGACGACGTGGGATTATGGGACGAAATTTAGAGCGACGAGTGCGAAGGGGGTGACGCATAATATTCCGACGAATGAAAGTGTTGTGATTGATTATTTTGATTTGAAATGTCAGGGTGCTTCGTGTTACTCGAGAGTTACGGCGGAAGCTACGGTGGGAATGTATGGGCAGTGTGGTGGGTCGGAGTATCATGGATCTACGCAGTGTGTGGAAGGAGCTTATTGTAACAGTGGGAATAGCTATTACTCGCAGTGTTTACCGATTCAAGGAAAGGAGTAAGAGATGCGAAGAGCTTGGGAAGAAAGACCGTGGATTCACTTGAGTAGTGTTGGCGAATAGATTATGGAAGACCGACAGCATGCACTGAAAGACTCTTTTGTAGGGAAAACTATTTTCATTAATCGTGCTTGCTGAACTCAAATGGATAACAAAACCAAAATCGCTATGCATACTATAACAAGTACAATTGTGTGGACATAGTGAATGACTTCAATTCAATGGCCACTATACAGTAATCCTCGGCGAACGCGAAAGAGACTAGCTCTCTCAGTAGGCCTTAAATATACTGTTTCCTGTACATAACTAGCTCTTTAGATAGAAGACAATCTTGAGATTTATGACATACTATCGTAGGTGCTACGTCATCTGTATCCTTCTCATATGAAAAAAAATAAGCGTTTCATCTCTACACCAAAAATCACCCTCCTAAATATACACGACAAACCCGCCTCCCTCACATCCCCCCATGACCCCCAATCAAAACTTCAATCTAAATTACAAGCCAATTTTCAATATCGACAATATGTAAAAGCCTTCTTCAGCAGCTCTGCCTCACCATCTCTGTCTCACAAATACACTTGACGCGCAGATGGACCATTCTCACTTCTGTCTTTTACTCACTAATGATTGTAGGACGACAGCATGAGTTCACTTAATGCATTTGTATTTTCAATCTGTGGAGATTCCTACTACTTGACATAGATTTGTGATGCAATGTTGTATACAGTACATAAGGCCTGCATTTCTTTCGCTCGATAAGAGATATAGGAAGCCAAAGATTCTCAAAGATCCTACTCAAAGATCTTATGATCCTTTAGTGCCCCAAATCATATGTGCATACTTCACTTAACATGAATCTCAACCCTTCAGTCCCAAATTTGATTAGTTCAGCATGAAGGAAAGACGCAGAGAATTATATTTTAGTGATTCAATTGGCCCTATGTTCAAAAGATCTAAAGTAAAATCCTCAATCCGTCTAGTTGTGTACGGAATCGAATATACCATCTGGAACTACAACATATCGAACTAATAGCACAGTCACGATCCAAGAGAGACTGATTGTGCCCTACACTCTGAACGCACGTTGGATTCAATCCTGATTAGCGTTGACCCCGCTATCAGTGGTGTTGTGAATAGTCAATTTAGCGAAGCGAGAGGCTTTTCAGAGGTGGGAGCGAGTATTTCGAAAGCAGGGGTAGGTGAGGAATCGCAAAGTGGCTTAATACTTAGCGAGATGATTAACATTGAACTACAATGGGCTAATTTATTCGACCTCATCTCACCTTACCGCCATTGCTACTGGGACACTGCAAAGCTAGACTGGGAGGATGGAAAGTCTCTGTCTGTTGCTACTCTCTCTAACGATATTACCAACGCTACTTTTGTAGGAACTTACTTCGAAGATGCTTTGTATTCTGACTCAAAAAATATAGTCAGGTTAAACTGGCTGGGAAGTATTAATGGGCTGTCATACTACCCAAGTTTCACCGAGGGTCAATATTTTATATCCGTCTATTATAGAATTGTTGTGACCGATGGGCTTGCGAGGTATAGAGCCAAAGATGTATTCTTTAACAGCACTATGTTTGGAAACAATGAGCCCTTAGCAAAGTTTGTATCCTCTAGCAAAGCATCGAAGCCGCTGAATGGTTTTCTGCAATGGGATTCCCAAGTATGGAGATGGGTGTATAGCTACGGTGTTCGAAGCATTATGACTAAACCATCACCAGCACTGCTACTTGCACATGTTATGGCGTTTGGATTTATTATTTATCTATTCTTCAATGGCTCGAAGACAAGCGCTTGGAGTTCATTTGGAGAATGATTGCTCTAGCTTGAGATTGCAAGCCACGCAGAAATTTCGAGGCACAGATGCAGGGATCATCAGATCGGAGACTTCGGTGCAGAATGTTAGGGCCAGAGAGATGGCAAACGGACGATTGCAGATGATATTTGAAGAGGATAGGTGTGATGAAGATAGATGGACACTAGTGAAAAGGGTGGGATTGGGTAAAAAGTATGGGTATGAGAAAGGGGCGGACAAAACTGATGGCGCAGAGAATATCGGACATCTCAAATGATACTGTATGGAATGTCCCGGGGGTCAATAGGTTTCATGATTTATTGATAAATTTGACTGGTCTCGCCAATAATTCGCCAGCAAGAAAGGGTGATTGCAACTTTGCAGCCATCTTTAGAGTACCACCATGTAACATAGCGTTGTAGCAATAAATTTTTGAAATTGGATCATGTCTATAAATACTTGCGCTTTTTGAGTAAGTTTGTCCCATCATATTAGGACCTACGAGAGGAGTAGGTATGCAAAACGATGGGCAGACAAAACTTAGTTTAGGCCAATGTATTTGACAGTGTTATCTGTGCACTCCAAGCTGGCCACTTGAGGGACGTATGAAGATCTAGGAGTGACAAGCTCGCCGTTTCCTTGAAAGTGATCGTATGGAGCCGGTTTTTTGTTGATCAAAAAAGCTTTTCCCCGCATTCTAAAAGCAGCTCAAATCATGCATAAAAGTCAAAAAATAGTGTGTGATATCCCCATAGAGTATGATTTGGAGGAAAATTGGTAGAATCTGTTCAGGTACGAAACTGGCTCTCTCTGTATCTTCGTCCTGATTCTTTCTTAGACTTGTATTGAATCGAACATTGAATCTCCACCCCCTTTTCTTCTATTTTTCCAACAAGGAATCTCACTCTCAACATCGGTACGCAATACGCACCCGAAATCATTAGTTCATATATCATCTAATCCCTGCAATAATCTCGAATATTTGACAGCTCCACTTGGGCCGGGCCCAAACCAAGGACCCAGATTTATCTTTAATTGATTTAGCTTCAATCTCAATGACAAACTGTGGATTTTCATGTAGCAGGTTCTTGAAATCGGCGAGAGGGGTGATTGAGAGTCAACCCTAGGATTCCCCAGCCTCATCGGTGAGCTGTTGATCCTAAATGTAAAGCTTTACTTCGTACGACTTGCCATGCTAAAGGAAGAAGCCTGATACTCAACCTTAAGCATCTCTTGAGCATCTCCTGAGCACCGTTGAGCATGAATGCATAGCAGGTTCGCATCGAGATGCTCGATTATTTCTAGTCGGATCAAATTTCCGAAAAAACATGGGTAAATCCCCAAAGAGTGGAATATTGGACATATGTTGCCTGTGCCGATCAAAGCTTAGCATATTGTTCAATCAACATTTTTTTTACCTAATTGGAAGGGGGTATTTTCTTTCCCCCCCATTGATGGAAGCTGAGAAGGAAGAGAAGGTAGACCCGAAGCCCCAATTACGATGCAACTGCAGTGCGGGATGGCGTACATCAGAATTGCGTTGCGGTAGAAAAGGGAAACGAGCTCAGCTGCGCAGTACCTTCCTGTCGCGCAGACATCGAATGTTGCAAAAGACTTGTTAATTTATATCTCCCTATGAATAATATCTGTCTCAGGAGATTTAGCCAATAACGAAAGGGTCGCGTGTATTCACTGTATATTGTATATATGCTCAAAGGCAAATTGAGAGGGAGATGAAGGTTCTTGATAATCTTGGGATGAGATCCACATGTTGCCACGATTTGTCCACCAAAACGCTCAGCCATTTCATCTCATTTACGCCTGTGTTGGCGAAATCTCCTTGGACCTTGGTTGATGCTGTTTTCGATGTCTCGGGAGGAGGGGGAAGGGGAAGGGGGAAG